>OVAX01001150.1:0-52717 GCA_900406405.1 Lepidium africanum
CCGTTACCGTTGCCGTGGCCTTGGACTTCACCGGACGGCAAATCGGCGTTTATGCCGTCCGATTGGAGATGCTCTAATACGAATCACTTTGTAAATGAGACGAGAGAGACTTGAGAAATGAATAGCATGATTGCCATGACTACAAGCATTCCCTTCTCTCAATATATAGTAAACTGTAGCTTGAAAAGTCATCCTTGTCAAAACTAGATCCTAAAAAACAAGGGAAGTAGAGAAAATAGCATTGACACTATCAGTCCAATCATGGGAGATTGAATTACCAAAAAGACTAGAAACAAGGTCAAAATACACAGAAAAACTGTAAGGACATGCAAGAAAGAGATTAGTTCTAGATTCATCTCTTTCTCCACAGAGAATGCAACACTGTTCAAGACCCCAAAGACGCATATGAACTCCTGTTGATAATCTGTCCTTGAAGGCTAACCAAGTAATAAAGGAGAAGCGTGTGACGGCTTGAGGAAACCAGACTAAATTGCACCAAGAAACTCGAGACTGAGCAATACGAAGCTAATTCCAAGTGCTGGAAGAAAAGAAAAAAGGCTTAAATTCATTAGTCGAGTGTCTCCAAAGAAGAGTATCATTTCCAGCAGAGGAAGGAGGAAGCTCAACATTTAGAGCAGCAACAATTAAACCATAGCAACAAGCACAAGATGAATTAACAACCAACCAAGAGGAGTGCAAGCATCATAAACTTTAGCATATCTCATAATACCAAATATTTGATACTGGTATCTTCCAAAATGGAGTGAAGATTGCCCAGGGAGCTCCAATTATCAAACCAAAAGAAAGTATTAAGACCAGAATTGATATCTACCTTGATGAAGCTATAAACCTCATCACTTAACCTGAGAAGCTTCTTCCACATCCAAGAACCGCAAGTTCTAATTTTTACATCCAAAAAAGTGGAGTGACGCAGTAAGTAGTGACAGGTCCAGACTACCCAAAGAGAAGATATAGAGGAAAGCAATCGCCAAATAAGATGGAAAGCAAACACCTTAGAAGTAACCTTGAGAGAGCAAATACCTAATCCACCTTCAGATTTTAGTAAAAAAATATCATCCCAACAAAATTTAGCTTTACAAGTACTTGAAGGAGAACCTGACCAGAGAAAAGCAGAGCAAATCTTCTCAATCTCCTTAAGGTATTGGCTAGGGAGTCTAAAAGTATAGCACAAGAAATTAGCAATGTTGGTAACAACAGGCTTGATAAGTGTTTGATTAGATAATTCCAATCGATGGATTGGTCTCTTGATATTACAAAGATTATATACACAAATAAGGAAAGATTAACCATTGGAGGCTATTCAATAGAATCATAAATTACAGTAAGGAATAAATACAAGAATATATAGTTTCCTATTCTTATACCTTCCCGCAGTCAAAATGTCATGATAATGATGATCAGACGTTTAGGTTGGATCTGAATTAGTTGAATAATGAGGTTAGTAGGCCCTTCGTGAAAATATCTGCGTATTGGTGTGATGAAGGTACATGTAAAACCTGAACTTGGCCAAATGTAACCTTTTCTCGTACAAATAAAATGTCCAGCTTAATATGTTTGGTACATTGGTGCTGAATGGGATTTGTGGATAAGTAGACATGACTTATATTGTCACTATAGACAATGGTTGCTTTTGTAATGGGCCAATGGAGTTCTAGCAAAAGGTTACAGATCCACGTTGTTTTAGCTACGACATTGGCAACACCTCGATATTCAGCTTCGGCGCTGAAGCATGAGATAGTTGGTTGGTGTTTAAAAGACCACGAAATGAGATTTTCAACAAAGAAAACGCAGTAACCGGAGGTTGAGTGATGAGTGTTAGGATAGCCAGCACAATCAGTATCGGTATAGGCGGTTAGTGAGGTTGTTGTAAAGAGAGAGAAGTGTAAGCCTTGAGTGATTGTTCCCTTGATGTAACAGAGAATGTGTTCAAGTGTGTTGAGTGAGATTCACGTGGATCATGCATGTAGAGACAAATTTGTTGAACTGCGTAGGCAGTGTCGGGTCGAGTGATTACGAGATACTGTAAGGCACCTGCAAGACTTCTATATAGTGTAGAATCATCAACAAGTTTTCCCACGTCTGCTCAAAGTTTTGCGACTGTTTCAATAGGTGTGCCACATGGATTGCAGTCAGTCATGTTGGCTCGATCTAGTATGTTTGCAGCATAATTTTGTTGACTAAGTAACATTCCACTGTTGTCCCTGCAAACAATAATTCCTAAAAAAATAGTGAAGCAACCCGATAGAAAATTCAAATTTCAATGAGGAAATGATAGACCTTGGAAGAGAGTCTAAGGAGGATATCGTCAACGTAAAAGAGTAGGTATGTGAAATCGTTCTCACGACAAAGGATAAAAAGAGACGTATTGCTTTTGCTGTTTATGAAGCCAAAATTGGTGGTGTAGGTAGCAAAGCATTGGAACCATACACGAGGAGCTTGCTTTAAGTTGTATAGTGAGTTTTTTAGGAGACAAACATGATCGGGTTTTGTTGGATCAACAAAACCTGGTGGCTAATGCATGTAGGCGGTTACTTCGAGATTTCCATGGAGAAAAGCATTTTTGACATCTAATTGATGAATAGGTCAATCTCGTGACATGGCAATGTGAAGAACTGTTCAAATTGTAGTTGGTTTTACACGGGGCTGAATGTTTTATCACAATCAATACCTATTTCTTGAGATTTCCCATTGGCAACTAGACGAGCCTTGTAGAGAGAGAGAGTTCCATCTGCATTGAATTTATGACGAAACAACCACATTGATCATATAATGTTAGTGTTAGGAGGTCGGGGTAGCCTTGGGCAAAATACCCGGAACCGAAAAACCGACCCTAAACCAACCTGAAATAATAGGTATTGAGTAGTTACCGGAACCGATGAAAATACCTATTGGGTCCTCTTCATCTATACATGCGGGTATCGAGTAATACCCGGTACCGAACCGATACCCGAATGGGTACCCGATTAACCCGAAAACATGTAAACATATATAAGAATTTAAGGTAATTTTTCAAAAATATTTACGGTATTTAGGTATTTTTTCAGGTATTCGGGTATTTTTCGGGTAAATAATTGTATTTTTGGGTACAAGATACTTAAATATATAGTGCAATCATAAAACTTTGTCTAATATTTATACCCGACCCGAATAAAAACCGGTACCAGAACCGAACCGAATTGTATTTGGTTTCTAAATGGGTACAGAAAATATGGGCCCGAACCAACCCGGAACCGACCCGAACCCAAACCGAAATATATGCGGTTCCTAAATGGGTATAAAAGTTTCATACCCAAAAGACATGGACCCGAATAAATATTATCCGGAACCGACCTGAATACCCGAATGCCCAAGCCTAGGTCGGGAACAAGTTCCCACGTATTAGCTACATTAAAAGATTTGTGTTCGTGGGTAATGGTGAAGTTCCAATTTGGATCTTTAGCTGCATGAACATGAGATAAAGGAAGACGTGAAACAATATCAGTATGAAAAAAAATATATATATTTTGGTTTAGAGGTACCACTTTGACTTCAAGTCTTCATCCTAGGTGGTGGAGTGGGAACATGAGGTGGAGAGAAATTGCCATGTGGAGACGTACGACCAGAATATATAAGAGATGGTGATGACGTGTGATGTTGAACTTGTGAATGAGAGGATCCAGATGAGAGAGGTGAAGATGTTTCCAATGTAGGAGAATTGACTAGAGGAATAGAGTGAGATGTTAATGGAACTTGTCGTGGAGGAGAAGGAAGTGGTGGAGATGAAATTGTCAAAGGAGCTTGCGTAGGTGGAGAATCTGGTAGTTGAGGAGCTAATGAAAGAAAAATGGGGATGTTTGTAAGAGGAGGAGTTGACAGCGGATATACAGATGGTGTTGGCGGAGCTGACGGTGTCAGAGTTGCTACTGGAGCAAAAGGGAATGTTGTTTCGTCGAAAATGACATGTCGTGAGATAGTAATGCGACGAGATGAGAGATCAACACAACGATAACCTCTACAGTTTTTCGGATATCCCAAGAAAACACATCGAGTCGATCTTGTTGATAACTTGTTTATAGTTGTAGGAAGGAGATTAGGATAACATAGACAACAAAAACCACGGAGGTCATCATATGAGATTAATTTATTGAAAAGACGGGTGAAAGGAACCTCATTATCGATGGTGCTTGATGGCAGAATATTAAAAGATGTGCTGCCATGTTTAACGCTTCCACCCAATAAGTGATGGGCATGTATGCCTGAAAAAGAAGAGCATGCACAAGATTGTTGATTGTACGTAATGTTCATTCAGTTCTACCATTTTGTTGCGATGGGTATGGACATGAAAAACGAGGTTGAATCCCATGAGTTGAAAGAAAATCAAGCATATGACGATTGTTAAATTTACCACCATTATCACATTATCAAAAACTTCACTCTTTTGATGTAAGGGGTAAATCCAAACAAAATGAGAAAATTGATCAAGAAAAATAACATAATATTTATTCCACTAACACTTGAAATAGGAGAGGTCCAAATGTCTGAGTGTATTATTTCAAAAGGTGAAGAAACAACAGAAGTCGATGAGAAAAATGGTTGACGTAAATGTTTTCCTAATTGACAAGCATGACATAAAGTTGAGACATCATTTTTAGAAGACTTTAAAAAACCAAAAAACAGAGTCATCAGGATGACACAAACGTTGATGTCAAATTGATGCAGAACAGACATGAGTAAAGCATGAGTAGTGGTAGAGAAAGATGGCAATGAAACTGCATAGAGTGGACCAGTGCTATCACATCGGATGAGAGGAGCTTGGGTTCGAAGATCCTTTTTAAGAAATCCAAACGGGTCAAATTCAAGCTATGGTGAGGTCATCATTGGAGATCTTTGGTGAGGTCATCATTCATTCTCTCTGTGATTTTACTTCCGTCTCTGATTTGCTTTGCCATGGTGTTGTCATCTCTTTGTATACTCGCTGGTTTGGTTTCTAGTTTGGGTTTAATTTATGGTTTAACTTTTTGTTGGGTTCCCGATTAGGGTTAGTTAGGTATGTAGTCAGTTTCTTGGTGTTGTTGCCCTAGGTTAATTGATTAGCCCTCCTCTTCGGTTTGAACGAGTGTTGAGCTCTATTGGGTTTGGCTTCTTCCGCGTAGAGGTTCACTTCGCTCCTTGTTCGTACTCAAGAGACTTGTTCGAGGTCTTCTTTTCTCAAGGGTTCTATTAAGGCATGAAATAGTAGGTTGCATCAGTTCAATTTCTTCTTTGCCATTTCTAGGAGATTTGTGGGATCCAGTTTCGCCGGTGTAGTTCCCTGTTCTTCATCCATGAGGTACTCTCATTCGCCATAGGAAGATTCTTCATCTGTTTGGGCTTTGTGTTGTTTGACGGTTTCTTCGGGTGTCACTTTTCTGAGCAACAATGTTCTGAGTTTCTGTTTTAAAGTCCTAGCGTAGTCTTATTTGGGGCAAGTCTAAAAAGATTCCCTCGTTTGGGTTTTAGTTTTCCTTTTTTGGGTTTTTTTTGGGAAATATCTTGTTTTCTTCCGGCTATGTTTATTATCGTTGTAATCTCAGAACATTGTTCTTTTATAATTTCTGTGAAAAAAAAAAAATTACTCTACTTACTTTGTTTTGATTCAACTATAATTTTTAATTTAATTCATATTATTTTATGTTATTTTCATTATATATTTTTTATTTTATTTGAACTCGGCACTCTAAAAGAAGTTTGGTTTGAAAATGACATTTTTTTTTATTACACGTGTCATTTAACTGAGATTTAACTGTTGATTAACACTTTTAGCGGTTAATGTTGATTTTGGCCTACAATTAAAGTTTATGTCTTTTTTTTTATACACTATCTTATAGTTTGTATCGAAATCGACACGATGAAAAAAATTTGGTTTGTTTTCCAACTCGAAATAAGTTTCAAGATGTGGACCCTATTTGTAGTCCCAAAATTGTATTTTTTCAGAACTGTCTCAATTGGTATCTAAAGAAAGAATGGTCTCAGTTTACTTCTTCTCAAGGTAGAGTTGACCCATTGATAAGTCTATTTTTCTTATTAAAAATGAAAATTTCATAAAATGAATGAAAATAAGAGAATTTAGTTGCAATCGTTCAAGCTAATGAAACAGTGTAATAACTTTGAGAAATGCAATTTTGCAATTACAATTCACAAGCAGAACAAGAGAAGCAGCGACTCTTCTTCTGTTTGTCATGTATATGGTACTGAATTCGGATATAAATCTCATCAGATTTTGTGTTCTTGAGGACCAGCAACTTGATACTCAGTTATATCTTTTTTACTTTTATATATTGCAGTGTTTAGATATATAATGCTTATATAAAACAGCTAATATATATTGTTCTTATAATTTTGTACATGTAGAAAGAAATTGTAATGTTGCAGCTAATTTTCTATAAAGCTGAAAACCTCGTCGCAACAAGACAATTAGGTGTCTCGATCACAAGGGTTAAGCCAACTTGGCTTTTACATGATTGTTTGTATTGCAAATTTATATAAGTAAACGCTGACTGAAAGGAATAATAGAAAAACCTAGTTGTCTTTATAATATTTATTTTCATTGAAACAGGACAACAAAGCATAAACAGAGATTATATAATTGGAAAAGGCTGGACAACTAAACCTATGTATAACACAAAGTCTTATCTAAAAACAGGTTTTGTGAAAAACACCTCCAATCATATTATTTGAGTTACAATTTAGCCTTCCAAATAAAATAGATGCAAGTTCATACCATTAACTCTAAAGTCAATACAATATAAATTTTTGTATAACTTTTAAGGCAAAAAAATCGAAACAACGAAAAGCAATCCGTCAGTGATGATAAACAACTGAAACGAAGATAAGCCCATGACTGCGCAATCGAGCTCGATTGAAGAGAAACAATGACACAAATTCTATCGCTCTGATAATATAAATAGCCAAAGTGTATGGTTCATACATTGAACTATATACAAGAAGTTGATTAGCAGAATAAACCAACTTAATCAACCATAATAAGAAACAATTAACCACACAAACACTACAAGAAAATATGTATTTTACAACAGCAATAGTTTACAACGAATTAGGGACAAATCACAAATCGTCATATCCTGATCGTTGTAAAGTCAAAATCGATGTAAATTCGTCTTGCGAGAATAAAAATTTGTTATAAAAGACACGTAAACAGTTCGTCGTAGAGTAATTGTAAATTAGGGAGGAGAGAGAAACGTTGTCAATTCGTCGTAACATCATTTGACGTAAATGCGTAGTTAAATATAAAGTCTACGTAACGACGAATTATGGACGAATCACTTTACAACGAATTAGGGACGAATCCCTTTACAACGAATTAGGGATGAATAGAATTAGGGACAAATCCCTTTACAACGAATTAGGGACGAATCACTTTACAACGAATTAGGGACAAAATTATTTACGATGAATTAGTACAGATGTATTACAACGAATTAGGGACGAATATATATATATATATATATAATATTAATTAGATTTAACAAATAAAAAAAATTCAAAATTTAAAAAAAAAATTCGTTTTTAAAATATTAAAAATTTTTTTACAAAAATAATAACAAAGCAAATAAAAATACAAAATCTTTAAAAATAATCTTAATTCTATTACTAAAACTAATTTTATAAATAAACATATAAATAAACGAGAGAGAGAGGAACTTGTAGAGAGAGACGAGGAAGAGAGAACTGAGCAACGAGAGGAGGAATCGAGTGGCTCTTTATATAGAGTTTGTAACCACTGTAAATTTGTCGTAATTACGAGGATGTTGCGACGAATTCGTCGTAAGTTCGATGGGAATCAATTTGTCGTAAAGGCGTTGACAATATATTCGTTGTAAACTTGTTGGGAAGCTCTAATATTCCCACGTGTGATACCCTAAAAATTTAAAATTATCTTTTAAAATTTTACATTGAATTTACGACGAATTTGTCCTTAAAGAGTTGCATATTTGCAACAAATTTCCAACGAATGCTTACAGTTCAGGGTTTGGGTTTAGGGTCTGACTGATGGGTTCCTCATAAACTCGAATCTAAATACCATATATTTTCCAACGAAGTTACATTTATTCCTTGGTAATTCGTTGTAAATTAGATGGTTATATTTAGCAATATGATAAAATTGGAATTTTGGTTTGTATAAATATTCATATTGTATTATAATGAAAGTGTAAACTCGAATTCAATATTAATTTAACAATCTTAAAACAACGTTTAGAAATGTTATTAGTAAGTAAAACATATATACATATATATAAGTTAGGTGATCATATATATGAAACATATATATATATATATATATAAAAGAAGATTATTGTGATGCTAAGATGAAAGGCTCAAATGTATATTCTCTTTGTGTTTACATCTACAACTCCAAATTTGTTGCATCGAACACATTTAATCCTGCAAATTCCACTTTAATAATTTCTTGTAAGATCCCATAAAAATCTGTTTCACCCTTCAATTCACATATACTCTATAATGGCGGTTGCCCGCCTTTTACCTTATTCAAAGGCATGAAACGTATATCCTCTGGTGAAATACATGGGTGTCGTTGTTATCTTAGCGGTTGGACCTTGAATCAAATCATAAAATCATGGTGGATAAAATGGATTGTCATAGTCATGACCTGCATGCACGAATAAATTAAACATAATTAATTTCCATAAGCTAAATATTATAATATAATTAACATAATTTTATATTTTGACTTTAAATCGTTGTAATTTATGTTCGTCGTAATTGTCTTGCAATGTTAAGATGTTTTTACGACGAATTAAGGATGAATTCCTTTACAAAGAATTAGGGACGAATTCCTTTACAACGAATTAGGGACGAATCACTTTACAACAAATTAGGGACGAATCACTTTACAACAAATTAGGGACAAAATTCTTTACGACGAATTAGGGACGAATGTATTACGACCAATTAAGGACGAATATATAAATATATATATATATTAATTAGATTTAACAAATAAAAACAATTAGAAAATTAAAATAAAATTCTTTAAATTATCTATGTTATCTTAGTGGTTGGACCTTGAATGAATTCATTGTGGATAAAATGGATTGTCATAGTCATGACTTGCATGCACCGGATAAATTAAACTTAATTAATTTCTATAAGCTAAATATTATAATTTAGTTAATATAATTTTATATTTTATCTTTAAATCATTGTAATTTATGTTCATCGTAATTGTCTTTCAATTGTAAGATGTTTTTATGACGAATCCTTGTTAATAATGATGCACGATTTTACAATAAATTCGTTGTAACTTTGCAATACTGTTACGACGAATGTTGAATTCCTCGTAAGAACATTGACAATTCGTCACTTATTTACGACGTCTCTAATACGTCGTACTAATCCAATTTTTTTTTGTAGTGAAATAAACCGAATATAACCGGTATATGTGCTAATAAAACGCTGGTTTGGTCTAATCAATGGTTGCTAATACTTTCACGAGACCAGTTAGAGCCATCTTAGCTATTTTTGATCCGGTGTGGTCATGTTTCTCATGGAACTTACCTTTAATCAGAGAAGTGTTTCACTCATCAAATGTTTCGCATATATCTCAATTCTATAGCCAAAAGCTTGATTCAGAGAACATGAAAATTGTTATGAAGTGTTGAGCAGGGTGATTGATAAGACAACCTCTATCATATATAAAAACTCTCTATTAATCCCGGTGAAGAGTATGATTCCAAAACAGTATTTTTTTTAACCGGATCGGACTGGCCAGTCGAACTAGTCTGATTATAACTCATTATCAAAATGGATATTAAATAATTTAACATCCGAATTTTAGGTAAACTGATAAAAACCTCTTTTACATCGCATAATCCACAACTGACCTCTGCACGTTTCTCATTTACATGCATTACTTGTTAGATCCGCGACATCAACTATCAACTGTCAATTATATTAATTTATTTTTGCTCCTTAAAGGTTTAACTGCTAACAAGTATCTATGGATTCCTCAACATTCTTTATTACGAAGATATATACCATTAGTCATGCAATATCTGAAAATTTGCTTCGAGCAATCATGTATATACCACAATAACATATTTTTTGCACATTAAAAAGTTTTGTAGGAAAAGTATAAAGTAAACAGCTCAGTTAGTAATATATGTTATACATATTCACCAAACGGCACTCACAGTTTTACTATGTGACGGCTTTTACCTATATGTAAGTGAAAAAATGGAAAAAGAAACGACGACGTAGAAATTCCGACAATGATTAAACCGACAACACATAACAAGCTTACACGACAACGTAGAACACACCCGTGGATCATAGGCGGTGCATATCTCATCATTCCATATACTTCGAAAAGAAGAAATATCCAAACCAATCTCTCTCTCTCTTATCTTCACACACATATATAAATAGACCCGATCGAACACTAATTCATTTCGTTAAGAGAGATCAACAACAAAAGAAAAAAGAGAGAATAATGTCGTCGTCGAGGGAGCTACAATACTTGGAGTACACATACAGAAACAACCGTCCAACAACAGGTCTCCTTAACTCCATCTTCATGACTACCGTCAACACCGCTGTTCGTTCTCTCGTCTCCGTTGCGTCCACCGCCTCCACGCCGGAGATGTCTTCTCGGCGGTGGTCGGCTTCAGACCATCTCAGGTTCATGTCTATGATGATGACATGGCTCACCCTTTGGTTCCTCAGAGTTTTCTTGGACTATCTTCCTCGTCCTCTCATCTCTTCTTCATCTTCTTCTTCTTCGTCTGCTTATTCTTATTCTTATCCTCCCTTTAGTTTCGCTTCGGGTCTTCTTACCGCGGCGGCGGAGAACGCGTTGGTTCCTGTTCCGGATTCCTCGTCGTCGTCAACATCATCAACGGCGTTAGTGAAGTATTCTGGATCATCAGATTTGGGTATGAGGATTTGTGATGGCGTTGATGAGCCTTCTGTTAACTCTCTTGGTCGAGCACTTTGTCATGTAAGTGTTATTTACTAATCATTCGTTATTTAGTGTTAATTAACATTCATTACCGTCTTTAATTTGTAATGTAATTAATTTTGTTTCCACTTGATTGCTTGGGTCACACTATGACATGCTAATTATGGAGTATGGACGCTAGCTATGTTGTTGCTTTGTTATTATTTGTGTAACTGGATCGATTTAATTGAGCTTTCTATTTTTGGACACTCCACGAAGTGCCTAACGTGGACACCATCTTTGTTCCTTCCACGTGGCCAACATGCATAGCGCCACGTCATATATGAAAAACATTGATGGAAGTGGATTCCATATGCTCGATTGATCAGAACTCGGGTGGTTTTCTTAACATTATTAATTAACCAATGGAGACTATTTAACAAATTACCGTAGTTTAGGGACTAACATTTGTATTTAGTGTACTTTCTCTAATATGTATTAACTTCTAACGAGCTCTCATTGGGACAATAGAACCTGCTAATGATGTATATTGTCAGTTTAATTCGATGTGTATATATGAACATTTAACTTTGCATTTATTTGGATGATTATTGATAATATAGATTATGATTAAGGGTGTTGCCGTTTTGTACATCTTAACATGTGTCGATGAGTAGGCACTAGCGCTCATGAACGAGATTCCAGTAAGCTCAAGGAAATACCACTTTGCCATGGGAATGGCTGAGAAGATAATGGAGGATAATGCTCAGAGCAGCAACGTGGATCTACTCGACGTCAATCGAGTAGCCCTGGCGTCGTCCTTTGCACGTACAACTGCACGTTTGCAGGACTGCTTGAAACGCTCTCGAGCTGCAGAGGAACCCTTTGGTAGTTTGCCGCTGCGTGTGGTCAGTGCTCTTCCGCTAGGAGGCTATGTGGCTTCTTACGTCAGAGGGCTGAGCACGTGCGTTAACACGGTTAGGTCCTTGGCTGATATGACTGGTAACTTGTTATCACAAAGTAGGAGGAGGGAGTCTGCAGCAGTGAGAACTGGCGGTTCTCAAGAAAACGAGGTTGAATTGGCAGTAGAGAAGCTGGCGGAGGAGCTGCTGTGGATGACTGAGAAGCTTAGGCGTTACGATGCGGTGGATGAAGGGATTAAACGGTGGAGCTACGCTTCCGGTTTAGCTTCCTTGTCTCTCACGGCTGCTCCTAGGGTTCAAGGCCTCTTGGTTAAAATTTCAGGTATATTCAGTTCATTTTGAAATTAATCGGTTTTTGTTTTTATGCTCTTAATTCCTAGTTCGGCTTCTTTTCTGACAAATTATTTTTTCTTTTGCAGCTGTCTTAATTGGAGAGTTAGCAAGAGACAGCACAAAAGTTCCAGGACAAGTGACATTCAGGCTCCTTGCAAACTGGTTACCGTTGTTTAGTCACGCAAGGAACGGGCTAGCGTTTCCAGTGCTAACAGGTTACGAGAGGGTCGAGGTGGAACGAGCCATAGACAAAGCAATCTCAACTTTGCCTGCACTTGACCAGGAAATCCTACTTACAAACTGGCTCCAAGATTTCTCAGTCTCGTCCTCCGAGTGGCCTAATCTCCAGTCGGCATATGACCGTTGGTGCCACTCCACTCGCCAACTTGTCATGTAGACGACCAATACCATATTACGATTATGTTCCAAAGAGAGAACAAAAAATGGATATGCTTGTCGTGCTTTTTCTTTGCTATGACTTTCGATATTAGCTTTTGTGTTCACACATTTATCTTAGTCTGTTAGTAATAAGACTAGTTCCTATCTACTCAAAGAGCTTCAGACCTAAACCCTTTCGATGTATTGCCAAGTCTCGGAAGTCCAACGTTACGTTCTGTCCTAATAGTTCCTATTCTACAGTAGCGTTTATGAACATCAATGAAAGAGCCACCTACTATGTAATGAGCTATATCCCAAAAACGAAAAATACGGAAGTTTGAGAAAGAAAGATTTAATCTGTGAAATTGTTTATAAGATCGAAGGACATCTGATGATGTTTTGTTCATAAAAGTAAAAGGTGTACAAACAGGCATGGCTAAGGTGTTGAAGTGCTTAGCTTATGATTGTTTTTATTTCTGGATCTCTCTTCCTTCGCTCTCATTAGCTTTGTCCAGAGGAGGAAGTTGAAACTTCTGCGCTGCATACGGGGCAAACCTGCAGAAGATTGTGTCAGGTCAGTGACAATTCCTTTCGTGTACACGGATATTGAACAATCCAATTTCTATTTCTGCTTGCTCGTAAGCTGAGATGTTGTTGTTCCTAATTCCCATGGAAGCTGATGAGATAAGTCTCTTACGGAATTAACAAGGTCAAGTTCAAAACCCCTCAGTTTCGAGAAAGAATACCATTAATGCAATCCATAAACTCAAGAAACATGAAAATGTAGTCTGTATGCTCATACTTTTCGCCTGTCCATAATATTCCGTACTGTGAAAACAGATAATCTAACAAGATCGTATTTATCCTAGTCGATATTGGTATGTATTGATTGAGAAAGACAGACAACAGTCTCTAATTTGGTTTATGAGGTTTCGCATAGTTGATTACAGTAGGAATATAATTCTCTAACAAGATTCTTGGTTTCAAAATGCGTACCTTATTTATCTTCAACCAGTTGTTTATACACTCCGAGTGGTAAGAATGTTTGCATGGGAGCAGTATCAAGTCATCATCGTCCTCATAGTCTAAACGACATATAACACACCTGAATCGCAAAGTTTGATTAAAACTGTGCACAGAAATGTCAATGGTTTTCATCATTGGTTAATAAAAAGGCCTTACGACTCATCGGTTCCGTTCTGATTATCTCCATCTTTATATCTTTTTGAAGGTAACGATGCAATTGTATCGGCAGACAATCCTCTACTCTCGGTTCCCACAATGTCGCCAAGAGCAAGCAGCTCCTGAAAACATTAGATAGCCTAAAGTTATAAGCCAACAGATGTGCAGGTTTCGGAATTTGCATATTTAAATTAGCAATGCACAATAGATCTAAAACTAGATTCAACATTTTTAACAATAGTACTTAACATAAAACTATAAACCGTTTCACGAAACCATGAGAGAACCTAGTATCTAAAAAGCATCAATCATGAGTGTCTTTTATACCTCATATGAAAGCTCATCGGGATCCATCTCATCCCAGGCACCCTACAAAAATATAACATACAGATCGTCAGTGGAAGCCGACTTCAAATCACAAAAAAAGTCTTACTTTAATGATCTTCTACCCTGCAATTCTAAATTTTAGTTGATCCTTTTCCACGAAATGGGCTCGATTCTATCAAAATACAGTACACCACGACATCCTATGCTGAAAGGTGTGAGCATAACCTTCCTCGAAGTCAGTGACCACATAAAGTTAACAGATTATAACTAAATCAACAACTCTACTAGTGGATGCATCTTAGACCTTTAAACATACAGATGTGCAAAATTCTAGTAGCATAAACGGAAAAACAGTTGGGTTTCACCTATTACCCATATATCAAACTACATAAAATTATTCCATGGCGCAAATTTTCCAGAGTTGACAGGCTTCAGGACAAACAATAACTGCATCATCCACTCAGGGAGGAGTATCTAACTGGGCCTCCGGACTAAGAAGGTTAACACCACATACTAAGCTTAAAAGCTATGACAAAACAAAACAAAATAATGCCACGATAGAAGGATAGTAGATAGACAGCAGCAGTTCAATGTCACGACTTTGTCCTTTGGCCACTAGATGACTAAACAAAAAAAGGGTTGGACAGTAGTTCTTATCAGATACTGGGGCAAAAAGGTTCATATTCTAGATGCTGAGTTTAAAGATCACTATAAAAAAATGGTTTGTCTGTAAGGAGCTAACCTGAGAAGTATCACTCTCATCCTCTAGATCTCCAACCCCTGCAACCAATAACAGTTAGGATAATCTCAAACCCATCTTAGAACGAACATCAAATAGTACCGGGGTGGTGGCTATAAGTGTGCTCACGATCTGCTAACCCAGCTAAGGCAGACAATCTAGCTGTTATTTCCCTTTCTTCAGCTTCCTGAAGAGCTCTAGCATAGGCCTCATCATCTGAATAAGCAACTTCTTCGGTGTCAGAGTTTCTGCCGGCCTCATCATCATGAGCATTCGCATCGGGCGCATCTTCCTGAGGATCCACATCTGTTTCATATTCGTCTTCATCATCATCCTCATTCTCGGGATCATCAAACTCATCCTCATCGTATACATAACTTCCAGTTTCCCAGCTCCCATAGTCGCTTATTTCACTGTTCATGGTCAGCATCATATACGCTCGCTCCTGAAACCCCCAAAACATACACGCACACAGATAAACAACAATACTCAATAGACAATTCTTCCCAAGAAATACACATTCCAAATGAAATTAGACAGAAAAAAAGCACTGAAGTATTCCCGCGTGTCCAGGAGTAGAAGCACCAAGAAAGCCCTAACAACATCGAAAAAACCAAAGAACGCTGAATTACCAAACAGACAGATGGAAGTAAAAAGTAGCACCTGCTCTTGAAGCGTGCGAGCAAGAGCAAGATCCGCGTCAATTTGGCTTAGATTAGAGAATGGAACTCTAGCGGAAGAAGATCGGGGAGGAAGCTCCGCCACCAAATTCGATCCGCTCTCTTCGACCGGCACCGCAACCGTCGCCTCTCCCTCCCCTTGTTCTCCTTTATCGCTACCACTCCCAGCGTCTGAGATAACAGCGGTCTGACGACTCTCCGGCAACCGTGCATCAGTGTCGTTAATTTTGGTGGCTTGCTCGGGAGCGACGACGACGTTAGCAGCGTGGCCATTGTCGTTCTCCATGGGCATGATTGGAAACCTAGGGTTTTCGAAGAATCCGAAAATCGGAAGACGATTGAAGAAAGCGATGAATTTGGGGATTGGTATCGACAAGGAATAATTCAGGAATCTGAGAACACCATGAAATGACACGAGGCGACAAGAGAAAAGAAAATAGTGCTTCTCTTTAAGCTGATTTCAAAATTTGAAAATGAGCTACGTTTCTTCGAAATCTAACCCCTATATTTTTTGTTTCTTTATAAACTCACCGACTATGTTTATGTTTATCATCACTTTTAACAACACCTTTCTGTTTTCTCCAAGAAGCTGTTCACTTGGCAGTACGTGTTAATCTAAAAGGATATCAAAAGATTGTGTTTGCGGTTGACAAGTTGATCTCCGTTCTTAATCAATAAAACATTTCATCTTATTATACAATATTTTTTTAACAATAATTAGATTGTTATGTTCTCATTTATAATCGCCGAGCAACGGTGGTTCAGTGGAATAGTCATTTTCCAAATCTTCAAACTACTAGAGATCGGACCCTCTACCTGCAGTTATAGGAGCGAGATTTAAAAAACCATTAGATTAGTTGACAAAAAAAAAGTTCTCAATTATAGTCAAATCGCTCCAATTAAACAGGAAAAGCCTCAAATTTATTACTTAGTGTCTAGTGTTTCGGATTTAGCACAAGAGTTCTAAATCCTAATTCTAATTTTAGAGAGGGAAGAGATGGGCAAGTGTCAAGTGTTCGAACCGAATTTAGCACAAGGGTTCTAAATCCTAATTATGATTTTAGAGAGGGAAGAGATGGACAAGGATTCTTGAGTAAGTATGAAGAAGTAAGGATTGTCGAGTTCATTTATATTGCTTAATGTGTGATGACAAAAAGTTGATCCCCCATTCGAAGTATCTGCTCCTCGATTTATAGATCATAGAGGCGGTTACAAAGTAGATTGAAAATATGAAAGATTACAATTTGTTTAGATTTGATGTTATCTAGAAAATCTTAGCTACATTTTCAGAAATTTTCCATATCAAAATAGGAAAATTTCCATTTTTTTACTTGATGACGTGTCGTCCGACTTGCTTTACGCGCTTTCGAGAAGGAATTCTTCCGAGTTGGTAGGATTGGCGAGTTGATACTTCAAGAGTCTTGCCGAATCCAAGACTTAGAGATTTTTGTTCATTGTTTCCTGTGGACCGAAGTAAGATCTCGGATCCACCTCCAACAATTGTCCCCCCAGACTCGGAAAATTATAGCAAAATCTCTGAGTCGGGAAATTTACTTTCTTCTAGAATCTTTGGTCCACGTGTCATTTCGCGATTGGGTTACTGCAGCGGTGTTCTAGGTTTCCACATGTCATCTTCTCGCATATATTCGATTTCCTATAAATACTACTCCCAACTTCTTTAATTTTTACCTTCATCTGAGACTAACGAGGTAACTTCTCTCTTCTTTCTCTCTCTTCATATATTCTGAGTTACTACTTTTCTTAATTTATAAGTATATTATCGAGATGAAAGGAGATAGAACTGAGTCTAGTTCTGAATGTTCCGAGTCTGGTTCTCCCTCGACTTCTAATAGTAGTAGGACAGAATACGACATTGAATTAAATCTTTTAGATAACTCTGTCAATGATTTTATCGTCCCTAGGGGAACTAATCAACTTGGTACTTCTCCCCGTGTCGTTATTATTACTCTGATTCATGCCCATCGTCTTGAGGAAATAGAGGAGTGATACGATGAGCTCCGCGTGGGCTCATTAATCATTAACTCGAGGAGATTATAAAACGTTTTCTCCTCAAGTTTGGATATGAATAAAGTTAGCATCAAACTTTCGGATCCCGACTCTTGACCTTGGACTACTCCAGATGGTTATATCGCTATCTACGATTGGTGGTTCACTGAAGCTAAAATGTGGCTTCTCATTCCGGATTTTCTTCCCAGGTACTGCTTCGCTCAGACGATTGCGATGACTCAACTCGGGATAACTGGTGTTGCGGATATCCTTGGGGCTCTGATCCTAGGCAGTGAAGTGGGAGTCGATGTTTCAACTTGGCTTTTCGAGGACTTGACGGATTTTTGCGAAATCAAGGTTCTGAGAGGAATGTTTTTTGCTCGGGCTAAAAGTGACCTTCGATTCTTAGAGGATCCGACTTCCAAAGTTACGGGTTGGAAGAATCACTACTTTTTTATCTATCTTGACGAAGTATTTCATTCGTGCAAGCATCTGGAATTTTTGGTTCCTTGGGCAAAGAAACCTGGTAGACTTCTAGGTGTTTTGATGCTTCAAACCCTTTAATTTATTACTTTGGATACTTATATTTGCTTCTTTTAATTTTGCAATAAAGCATCCATCCTTTCGTCCTCTTCTTAGTAACCACCAAGAATTATTGGTAAGCTTTTTGGTGTCCCTCAACTTAGTTGGAAGTCTTTACCAGATGGAATTCTCGAAAGAACTGCTTCCCACTTTTCGAAGGGTAAATCACTTTAAATGGAAGATGAAAATACATTCTTTACTCAGCCTTAGTTCCTAAATGTTGACGACTTTACAATGCCTAGCATTTTTGACGGCCTGGACGATATTCTTGATGATGTCCTACCTCTTTCTGCTTAAATCGGCACAGATCCGACTACTGATTCTGTCATGAAAAGGACTCGATAGCCAAAGTGCAGCAAAGAAAGATTTCTGAAGCTCATGTAGTTGACTTGGAGCTTTCGAAAGTGAATGTTACAGCCTTAGAGGCCAAGACTAACCTATTTGAGAAAGTCAGTAAAGGTTCCAAAGGTTCCTCGTCTTCCAAAAAGAAGAAGATGAAAACTTTGGTTAAAGCACGGAAGATTGAATTTCCCGTATCTCTAGGTGGATCTTCAGGTTCAAAGAAGAAACCCAAGAAGCAGACAAAAGTTGACTCCACCACACCAAGTAAAACTTTCAAGTTTCCTTTTGTTAAACGCTTAAGTGATGAGGTGATTAGACGTTGTTAGGTGATACCAGGTCGTGCTGGTGCTCTTGAAGTCGTAAGGAGGGCGGTTAATAAGCGCAAAGAGCCTTTTCCTCTTGTTGAGGCCTCTTTAAGCAAGAAAAGCAAAGTTGTTGGACATTTTCGCTTCAGCTATGGCTTTCAAGAGTTGGCTCCCATCAAGGATTGAGAGATGAAAGGAGCCTACTTGATGCGCTATCTCAGGGATACTCCTAAGATTCTTCCTTCAGTTCTCAACATGCTCAACAAAAATGAGTATGTCAAGACCGCTAAGTCGATGTTCTCGGTTAGTTATGGAACTTGAACTTATTATCCGATTTGGCTGGACTCTAACCCTCTTTTTTTCTATCTTTTATTTTGTTGGTTAGGTGAATTGGGCTCTCTTCAACAAGGAAAAGTCCATGATTGCAGATGCTGAGAATGCTCGCAGACTTGACGAGATGTCTAATCGTGCTAACAAATCTTATCAAGAAGCGGTTGAGGCTAAGTCTTCTTTGGAAAAGGTTCAGACTGATTTAACTTTGGTGGCGTCCGAGTTAAAACGGAGCGCTCGAAGTCTCTCAAGTATGAGAAGGAGATTTCTCCTCCTAAGGATGTTGTTCTATCTGCCTCTGAGGACAGGAATGCTTCTTTCAAAGCGGCAGAAAACGCTAAGTGCAATCTCGTCTCTTCAAGATGGGTTGAGCGCTTTCAAAGGTAAGACCAAGTATTCTCTGATTTGCATATATCGTAGTATTGATGGAGCTTTCTTTTTGCTTTAGGTTGGTTGTCTGATCGTTTCTACAGGATATCAGCAAGATTCAGCGATATTATTTCGAACTTGAGTGCTTGTCTAGCTTATGCTCAAATGTGCGGGTATGACTATCTGTTTCAATCCTTGCTGAAGAAAAATGACTCGATTGGACAGGACTTGATCTTGTATGGGTCCGTTCAACTCGTTAAAACTAAAGCAATCGTCGACAAAGAGGTTATTATGACTTTGCTTCCAGATGATCTGGTCATGAAAATTTTCGAGATTGGTAAATCTTCTGGCTTAGAGGAAGCTGCTTTAATGTTGCGCGAGTTGTTAGCGCTTAAGTCTGATCTGAATTAGGATAGTCCAAAGATTAGTGTAAAAGATTTTAAAATTGTGTTTTTTCCTATTCGAGGTTTCGACCAGTATGGCGCAAATAGAAATATTGTTTTTCTAAAGGTTTTCGACAAGGATGAGTCTGTTGAGGAGGATTGTTGATGTTGAGTAGGCCAAGATTTAGCGGATAGCCTTAATCTCTTTCTCTCCTGCTTTATGTCTCCTTTTTTTTAGAGGACATGTCCCCTTTAACGGAGTATTTGTAAAAACATTGCTCTTTTATTTTTCATGAATATATGAGATTTTATTATCATTGGTACTATTTTAGTTTTAAAGATAGTTTGTGGAATTCAGTTGGCGAGGTTATAAGACTCCACTATCTACGAACGAGATCTTTGGTCTTGGCAGAATTTTTAATTCACTCGGCTTATATTGTGCTAGGTTTTATAATTCAAACGAGATTTAGGACTCGGTGAGATCTTAAGACTCAGCTTAAATTGTACGAGGTTTAGGACTCGTCTAAACACGAGCGAGATTTTAGGGACTCAGCGAGATTTTTATGACTCGGCTTAGATTGTGCGAGGTTTAAGACTCGGCTAAATAAGAGGAAGATTTTAGGGACTCAGCTTTAAATCGTGCGAGGTTTAAGATTCGGCTAAATATGAGCGAGATTTTAAGACTCGGCTGGATATGAGCGAGATTTTTGGACTCGGCGAGATTTAGGATTCCACTTAATTGGATGAGTTTTTGCATTTTCCAAAGATTATATAAGATAGTTTTGCGAGTTTTCTACTTGGCGAGATTTCAAGACTCGGCTTTTGATTCAAAAATTTGATCTCTGTTTTCTGTACAAAATTATGTTTTGTCTTTTGGCGAGAATTTAATCTCGAATTTTTTTGAGTCAAGGTATGGCTCTTTATTCCTTTTTTTAGAAAACTGAACCCGAGATGTGGACTTATAAAAATTTTATTTAGTTTTAGTTGCACCGGAAAGCTACCTACGTACCCTGAATGGATCAAGCCAAAACGTAGTTCTGATTACATTATTGAGTAGCTAGATATGCATCAAGTAATGCATCTAGGATGTCGAGTTGGTGTGTCTTCAGTAGTAGTATTGCTTTAAGTTAATAGTGTTCCAACTTCATGGAACCCTCTCTCCGTCGATAGTCGCAATCTCGTAAACTCCAGGTTTTACGACTTTGCATATGATGTATGATCTTTCCCAGTTGGCGCCGAGTTTTCCTGCATTTGGTTCAGCTGTGTTCTCGAACACTTTTCGGAGTACCAAGTCCCCGACTACAAAGTGCCGTCCTTGAACTTTCCTGTTGTAGTATTTTACGGCTTGTTGTTGATAGTTTTGCACTCGGATTAGTGCATCGTTTCGTTATTCTTCTAAGTTATCAGTACTTGTTTTCATTGCTTCGTTGTTAGAGTTCTCGTTTTTGAGGAAATGTTCTCGATGCAAAGTTGGAACCGTCGCCTCTGCTGGCATCATTGCTTTCATTCCGTGAGATAAGGAAAAAGGAGTACGTCCTGTTGAGTGTCTCGGCATTTTCCGATGTGACCATAACACTCCGTCCAACTCGTTAGCCCAATTCCCTTTCTTGTCTGTAAGCCTTTTCTTGATTCCATCTATTATCTGCTTGATTGTTGCCTCGGCTTGGCCGTTTCCTTGTGGATTCCGTGGAGTATACTTGTTGACACGGATATTCCATCGAGAGCAAAATTTAGTAAACCTTGATTTAAAAAATATGTTAGAACCCTCTACCTGCAGTTGTAGGAGCGAGTATCAAAAAACCACTAGACTAGTTGACAAAAAAAAAGTTCTCATTTATAGTCAAATCGGTCCTATTAAAATAGGAAAAGCCTCAAATTTATTACTTAGTGTCTAGTGTTCGAATCGGAATTAGCACAAGAGTTCTAAATCTTAATTCTGATTTTAGATAGGGAAGAGATGGGCAAGTGTCAAGTGTTCAAAGCAGAATTTGCACAAGGGTTCTAAATACTAATTCTGATTTTAGAGAGGGAAGAGATGGGTAAGGATTCTTGAGTAAGTATGAAGAAGTAAGGATTGTCGAGTTCAGTTATATTGCTTAATGTGTGATGACAAAAAGCCGATCCCCTATTTGAAGTATCTGCTCCTCTATTTATAGATCATAGAGGCGGTTACAAAGTAGATTGAAAATATGAAAGATTACAATTTGTTTAGATTTGATATTATCTAGAAAATTTTAGCTAGATTTTCAAAAATTTTCCATTTCAAAATAGGAAAATTTCTATTTCTTTACTGGATGAAGTGTCGTCCGACTTCATTCATGCTTTACGCACTTTTGAGAAGGAATTCTTCCAAGTTGGCGGAAGATTGGCGAGTTGATACTTCAAGAGTCTTGCCGAGTCCAAGACTTAGAGATTTTTGCTCATTGTTTCCCATGGACCGAAGTAAGATCTCAGATCCATCTCCAACATCAAGCTAAATCTAAATCAAACTAACTGGATCACTTGTTTATTTATTTATATGTTGTTGTTACTTATTCTAATCAGTTTTGCTTATTTTTCATATTGGTTTTTTAATATTTGTTAGAAAAGTAATTAGATAATGAGATGATTTGTAAGTGGCACTTAGCCTAATAACAAGTGGTAAGTCTACTAAAGGTCGGTATACTTGTACATCGAATGATTGAGTTTTGCTGTCTATATTGTGCAAGAATTTGACTAATGGTCAGTCAGTTATGGTTTAATGTTGAAAAAGAAAAATCGAGACGATCAAAGCTTGTAAGGGTAAATAATCTTATTTTTATGTGTCCAAGTGTGGAAGGACCTATACGCCAAGACTTATCGCGGAAACGTGTAAGTAAACAAATCCTTCGATTTTGATGAAAAACAAAAATATTGGTTTATCCACAATCCAATTTTTATTTTTTTTGTTAAAGGTTGATTCATCATATTTGCATACAGAAAATTCTTCTCAAATTTATACATATTATAAGTTCTTTAAATATGTAAAAATAGTTTAATTCCTCCCTGTCTCTTTCTTATTCACATATTTAAGTTTTATACGTTTTAGTTTCTTGATTTTAAAATCAATATTATGATATAAAGTTACATTTTTTTTAGGGAATTTTGTTTTGGTTCTTAGAGTTTCATTTTTGTCTCTCCTGCTTCACCGTTCATTTCACTGCTGATATTTTATCTTTTGTTTCCTTCTGCTGTGTCTCCTCCTCCACATCGCCGCCGTGCTCTTCCCCGTTTCTTCCGGCCGTAAGATTACGTGTTCCCTCAGTTTCTTCGTAAACTCAAATAAGTCTCTGCTTCATTGATTCTTCGTCACTTGTTTATGTTCAGTCGCTTCTAGATATTTTCTCCGATAATTTCTACTCAGTTAACAGAAAAGGCCGTTAGTTTTAGCACTTGAGAGATCATACTAGTGAGATTAATTTTGATGCGATGAGATTCATATTTTTCACCACTAAGTAGGCGATTGTCTGTTCTATCGGCTCCCAAGGGATGTGTTATTCCACTTTATCTGGGAATATTTTCATTGATTTCTCTGCTTAGTATATTCGCAGTTGTTTTGAGAATTATATGCGTTCTCTATCAATTTCTTCAAATTGCAGAATCATTTATATGGTTGGGAATTAACTGTTATACAGGACATGATGAGCCTAGTCTCAAGTCATCATCATTGTCAACCATCGATTATACACGAACGATGTGGTATAGGAACAACATCTAAGGTTTCTTGTTCGAGATATTGCGGTCCGTGTTTCTCTGGAAGATTGGCTTTCTCTCATAAGCTCTCCTCCAAGGGTACTTGTGGGCAAACTGCTAGGCAAAGATTTTCTAAAATTTGCAGTGTTGTGGATGATGGGATGAATTCAGGTGATCCGAAGGACGAGGATAAGGAATCACTTGATGATAAATCTAAAAGAGTACGTTATTAAACAAAAGGAAATTTATCTATAAGCACCGATTGTTAATGCCGTCCATTTTTTCGCCATACTTTCTAGGGAGAAGCTTGTCACGAAGTCATGACATGATTCATAAGCTTTAAGTGATGCGACTGACATAGTATCTGTGTGCTTATACACTAGAACTCTGTTAAAAAGTCATTGGGTTTCAATCCTTTTTGTACATGAAAGCCTCAAACTTTCTAGTTAGTGAGATTACAGAGAATCTAGTATAACGTTGATCTCCTTTTACTTGAACCCTGAAACAATGCTTAATTAATGAGATTTCTTGAGTTATTTTGATGTCCTGATGTCTGCCTGTCGCTGTCATGGCTTAGTGACATAACGTGGAAGCAAACATGCCTTTGTTGAAATTTATTGATTGCTTCATATTGATCTGATCCTTTTGAAACGTCTTTTTGGTCTTTAGCAAGCGAATGATATGAATCGGGCAAATCTTGAAAGAATGGTTGGGTCAGATGACTCTGCATTTAACGGCTTAGATCTTGCAACTCTCATTAGAAAAAAGTATGGAAGATCTTATGATGTTCAACTCATCAAGAAGGTATGCCTTTCTGTATTAAGAGTCTTCGTGATTTTGCATTGCATGTTAAAGCCATAGCTTAAAACTTCTATAACCATTAACAATAATATGAAAACCTTCAATTCTTCTCTTTAAATTGCATGGAAAAAGAGACAGCATTTAAGAATTTCCATGGTTCGTGTTCTTATCTAATTTTAGTTTCGTGCTGTGACTTTTACTTTATTAATGTGGAAAATTGTTGCTTTAGAGGCTAAGAGCTTAAATCATAGTTCTTAGATGTGATTAATGTAGGAGTTCATGGGGCGGAATCTTCTTGCTATGAATGTCATGTGGAAGTACAGAGAACAGGTAAGAGAACCTTTGCTGTGCTTGGTCAGAAAGAAACTTAATGATAGTTGAACTGATTTTACTAAACTTGTATGAACTCAAATGGTTATGATCTTCTTCCTCCAGATAATCCAGATTTCATTTTGAGAATCTTTGCCACACGAAAAGTGATACGTATATCCAAATTTTTGTTAGTATAGTTCTTGCCTTCAGAAGCAAATACTTTTAAGCTAATTCATCATTTTATCTTGCTTTATTTCTTATTCAATGCCTAGAGGTCTTTTCCTCTAACCGAAGAAGAATATATACTGAGACTTGACGATGTAGCCAACATGTTGAAATGCTGGGGAGCGGTCTCACATATCCGTAACAGCCTAGCAAAGTCCAAGGAGCGACCTCGGATAGGAAAGGTGAGATCAAGTTTAGGCAAAAACCTTAAACTTCAGACAAATTTATTAGTTAAATCACCCCTCTGTCAATATAGGAGAGACCACTCTGAATCACTTGATACTTATTTTTGGAGTTTAACAATCCTTGGGACATGTCTGGTTCCTCCTCTTCTTGCAGGCTGTTAGCATATTCATAGACATGGATTCTACAGGGGGACGAGCAAACGAATGGATATACAAGTAAATAAACCTACTGGTTCACTACTGCAAAACTAAACAAGCAAAAGTTTTTGTATCCAAATTTCTCATCATCAAAAATTCATTTTGAAGGCTATTTAGTGATGGTAAAGTGCAGAAACAGAAGTTAATGTTATATTATATATACATGCGTGTATAGATTAGTAGACCCAAAATATATTTATGTGAACTCTCTTTGTAAAATACCTCCATTTGTCATAATTAAATCATCTTTTTAAATCTTTCAGTCTCTTTGTATTTGTAAAAGCTTCCACATGGTCAATTTCTCATTTGATTTTGGCTATTACTGGGACCATTTCTTGTGGATATCTATACTTTTTTAGGATGTTATAATTTAGAAAGAATGACTAAAATAGTCTAGAATATCACTTAATTACAAATATCAGGCCCGGCCTAATTATATGCAAATTTGATGCCCTGCTTTATGTCAAAATCTTAAGCTAAATTTTGCGCCAAAAGCAAGAACTTCCCTTGCTTTATGTCAGGGTCAATTTTGTAAATATAATCATTTGGAAACTATGAACAGTAAATTATGTGAGAAAATTACATGTTTTTTAGAGTCATTAGTTTATTACGAGAATGTCATTATAATTTAATTTAATTTTCGTTTTTTCACAAAAAAAAATACAAAATCGATAGAAACTGTTACGTGACTCTTCAACTTCCAAAAAATCAAACAATGAAAAATCAAACTTTTCTTTCTCGTACTCTAACTTTTCTTCTTCTTCATCTTCTTCATTCTTGTCTTCTTCTTCTTCACCTTCTAAATTATATGTGACCTCTCGAAACAGCGAGGTCACATATAGGCTTGAAATTAGTGATATTAGTTCGATTTTGTTGGGTTTGCAAGATTATGGGTTTGGAATTTCGAAGAAAGTTTGGGTTTTATCAAAATTTTTAGTTAGCAGATGGGATTTCTGGGTTCGCTGCTACAGTAACTGCTCTGGAAATGATCTGACTGTAGGGTTTGTAGATAGTTTGTTTGTGTTGTGTAGGTTTAGAAGACAATGGGTTTGTATGTTTTCAACGAGGATTAGTGTTTGTTCTGTAGGTTTTGAACAAGGATAAAAGTTTGTTCTGTATGTGGTTTAGCTATAATGTCTTTGTAGGTTTCAACTAACCAGTGTAGGTTTGAAGTGAGTGTTATGTAGGTTTGAAGTGAGAGTTATGTAGGTTTGTAGTCTTTTTTGTAGGTTCTCAATAACAATTTCCATAAATTAATGATGGCTTCTTTTTCTGTCAGCGACGGCGCAAGAGAGGACAATTTCTCCGATGGAGTTGTGCTGAAATTGAATGAGAGGAAGTATACATAGGCAGCAAAACCAGTCCATTGGTTGCTTATGAATCAGCTTCTTATTGATATAAGCAATGAGATGTGGGTAGTGGTTGGTAGCCGGCCAATCAAGTTCTCTCTTTACGAACTTGAGGATATATCTGGTATGCCTTGTGGGCTGGTCGTTGAAGGAGTGGATGTGGAAGCATCCTGTGAGGAGTTTTGGACAGAGCTTGGCACGAGACATAATGAAGGTCTGGACTTTGTTGAACTCTAAAAGCGCTCTAGAAATGCAGGTATGTGGTGTATATAGTTCTATAGGTTTGAGGGATATGGAAATGTAGGTTTTTGTATTTACTAATGTAGGTTTTATATGTAATGATGTAGGTTTGTTTATTAAATTATGTAGGTTTGAGGGATATGCAAATGTAGGTTTTTGTATTTACTTATGTAGGTTTTATATATAATGATGTAGGTTTGTTTATGTAAGTTTACGCATATCAATCATGTAGGTATTTGTAATTACTTATGTAGGTTTTTGTAAATTTGTCATGTAGGTTTTAGCAAAAGTCCTGAATGGTTTGTACGTTATGTAGGTTTAGTATGGATACTATGTAGGTTTGTTGAAATTGGTGTTCCCTTATTTTTCAGAGAAGGAGACTGGAGTTTCGAGAGGAGGAGAATGCTAGGCCTCCTTTTTGTTTTGCATGTTGGTATATTGGGTCTGCACCAAGGGAGCAGGATCCCAGTTAGAGTTGCCAAGAGGGTGTTCGATTTGGAGACTTTTAAAAGGTATCTGTGGGGTCAGGATGCCTTCCAATCCTTAATTTGATCCATCAAAGGAGTATCATATGGTGGGCTTACTTACGTATTACATGGTTGTGTCCATGTGTTGCTGATATGGGCATTGGAGTACATCGAATGCCTTGCTGAGATGTATGGTACCCGGATTGAAGGTGAGAACATTCCGCTTATCCGTTGGAAGGCAGCAAGGGGTAGAGGATATTTGGTTGACAGCTTAGAGGAGAAGATTCATAACTCAGAAGGTGGAAAAGTATGTAGGTTTATATAATGTATGTATGAAACATCTTTTGTAGGTTTATAAGTAAACTATGTAGGTTTGTGGACTAGGTTGTAAGTTTCATAAAAACTGATTGGAACACTTTTTTCAAATTCATCTTGTTAAGCACATGGTCTAGAAGCTGCTGGATGAAATTTATCCTTTCTGGGAAGGAGAGACGAGTTAGGACCCGAAGGTCCATAATATGATTTAGGATATACTTGAGGACGCTTTAGATGAGAGCGTTTGGGATTATTCTAAGAATAGAAAGTCTGTCAAGGTGGCACCTCCAGGGAACAAAAAAGCAAGAAAGGTAAGAGGTTTAACTGTTATGTAGGTTTAGTTGTTGTCTTGTATAGGTTTCTTTGAAGTTATGTAAGTTTTAAAAATTAGTCAGTGGTTTGTAGGTTTTTTTGGCAGCACATGTAGGTTTAAAAAAAATGCTTTGTAGGTTTGTAACTAAGTATGATCTACTTGTGCAGGGTGTGGAAATTCGGGAGGTGAAGGTTCAGCCTCAGAAGACAAAGCCTCCAAAAAACAATGCAAATGACAAGAAGAAGCAGAAAGAGGTCGATCGCTCAGATGTTGATATGGCCATGTCTTTGAGATCCTTCCTTAAGGATCAAGTTAGAGAGAAGGCTCAGTCTTTGATGCAGAAGGAGCAGTCTTCTATAAAAAGATTTTGGAGGGATTGGTGGCCAAGTTCGACGAGGCCGACAAGAAGAATGACGGCAAATACGGCAGTTTGAAAACTGAGTTGGTCGGTTTGAAGAGTATGTTTTTGGAGATGGAAACCAAAATGTGTGGATATGAGACTCCCCTTGCTTTTATTGGTGATGGGGAAAACAAAGGGTGATGGGGAGTGGTAGTAGTGCTCGTGTAGAAGCACATGAAACGGAAGGTGATGGAGAAAAGAAAAGGGATGGGGAATGAAGAGGTAAGAAAATTGGGATAGGCTTAAAAATGGAGGAGAAGGTTGGCAAAGCAAATGACAAATCACGGGTATGTGTTTTTCTTTTTTAGGGGGACGTTACCCGGAAGATAAGAAGTTATTTCTGTGTTGTAGGTTTATTGATCACGTGTTGTAGGTTATTTGTAAGTGTTGTAGGTTTTTTGTAAGTGTTGTAGGTTTTCGAACTCAGTAATTCGAAATTTGACATGTTAACTATTATGTAGGTTTATAGGATTTCATTTCTCTACTTTGTAGGTTTTATAATAACATTGTAGGCTTAATAAAATGTAATTCTTCATTCAAAGTGCAAAGTCCTAGACGGTAATGACAGAGCAAACTTCGGACCCAGAGAATCCAATGACAAAGATTGTGAGATCTAGTACCACAGAACCCGCACGGACATCGTGCATCACTCCTCAATCTGGTGGCATCATCTATATGACTGAAGATGATGATGTTTGGTTGAGGACTGAACTTAGGGTTAAGAAAGAACAATCAACAAAGGCATCTGACAATGTGAATACATTGGCTATAGTGCATGTTACACGCGAGAGTAGAAAAATCAATCTGGCTGCTTCACAAGTAAGTAAACATACAATGTAGGTATATAATTATGTGTTGTAGATTTTTCAGATGTGATGTAGGTTTTTCCGTATTTGATGTAGGTTTTTCAGCTATGATGTAGGTTTCACACGTAGGCTTGTAGGTTTTCATAAACTAATGTACCTTTCGTTCTTATAGGTTTCGCCTTTCAAAGGCGATTCACTTGTGAAATGTATTGTGCAAGGTGTACACCACTCACTCGTTGTATACGATCCTTTTGGTGATTATGAGAAGGCACAATTAGACAACCTTCTTCATTACGTCAACATCGAAGAGTAAGTACACTAGTCAACCTACATAAATGACACTAGTAACCCTACATAAATGATACTAGTAAACCTATATTGCCACTACGTAAACCTACATAGCAACTATGTAAACCTACATAAATGATACTAGTAACCCTACATAGATGAGACTACTAAACCTACATAAATGATACTAGTAAACCAACATAGATGAGACTACGTAAACTTACATAGAGGACAACACCAACATATGTAAACATAGAAAACAATACCTACGAAGGCATACACGTTAAACCTACAAAGGCAAATACAATAACCCTACAAAGAAAAATACACTTACCTTAACTCCATAGCGTTTATTTAGATTCTTGGCGACATGACTAGGTAGAACAGACAGACTAACACCACCAACAATATCAACATAAAGGCGAGCAAGAATATATGGACAAGCTTGTCTTCCACGACATGACCGCTCTGTGACGGAGCAAGTGTGTCGTTCCATATAATCTTTAATGTAGAAGCACGAGGTACCATCAATTATCGCTCCACGAACTTTCCATTGGCATCCAGGCACCCAACACCTCACCCGCAACAAGACTCGCGTTGATGCTATAACATCAAAATTAAATGATGGGTTACAACAAGAATCTTCAACCTTGTCTCCAACTCCTCCTTAGTTGGATAACATTTCCCAATGGCCAAGTCTACATCACTCAATTCTAAGCCCACAAACTCATCACGAGATAACACCTCCTTTTGCTTAAAGGAATTGTTTTGGCTCTCTCGAATACGAGTGTACTCTTCATCACCAGAACTTGCACCATCAGGATCGTCACAGTAGTAAAGCTGCTTACTCCGTTTTCATCCTGTCCATTGTCTCCATCCGCTTCTTGATTTTCTCCATCCGCTTGTTCATTTGCTGAAACCCCAGGAACCCTACAAGACTATTCTGAAATCCTACAAGACTATTCTGAAATCCTACAAGACTGTTCTGAAAACCTACTACCCTGCTCACCTTCAGACTCATGACCATTTTCGTCACCAACTACTGTTTCTACCTCTTCTTCTGATTCTGGATCCGATTTTTCATAAAACTCAGCACACTGGCGCAATTTAAACCTCCTAGACTTCTCCTCGAAGACTCTAATTAATTCGGTATTAAATAAGTAAACAAATGGAGTATCTTCAGGAAGCACCCTCATTTCCTCACTCGGCTTCGTATAACTAACACTGACATCATATAATCGTTCACTCGTCTCAAATAGGTTGCATAACTGTGAACATAACACCTAGATATTGTGATTTTCATTAAATCTCTTGAATTTGCTCCCAAAGGATTGATCACGATAAAAGAACCACCGATTTTACTAATGCCTCCATCTTCTACATATCACCTCCACTTGAGTCATCTCAAAATTACAACAACTTAAAAAATTTTGTCGTTAGAAAAATAAAGAAAACAAACGCACATATGATGAAACATATGAGCTCAAAGTTGTTAACGGTGATGATGGCATTAAATGCACTTATTAGGTGGATGGTTAATGACGGGGGTAAAATTTTCATTACATGATACGTAGGGTATCTCAGAAAACCTACAAAGCTTGACCTTCAAACCTACATATAGTATGCATTTAACCTACAAACCATAAACAAAATACTTACAAACCGTAGACAACGAACCTACAAATCGTAGTCAACAAACCTATAAACCATAGATAATAAACCAACAAAACTTTTGCAACGTAACAACAATAGCATATCCAGAAAACCTACATTGCCTGATTTGTAAACCTACAAATCATGCAAACAGTCAACCTACAAAGGATACTTATAGAACCTACATAACACCTATCAAAAACCTACAAAATGTTTGCAACGTAACACCATAGCATATCCAGAAAACCTACATTGCCTGATTTGTAAACCTACAAATCATGCAGACAGTCAACCTACAAAGGATACTTTTATAACCTACATAACACCTATCGAAAACCTACAAAACGTTTGCAATATAACACCATAGCATATCCAGCAAACCTACATTCCCTGATTTGTAAACTTACAAATCATGCAGACAGTCAATCTACAAAGGATACTTTTATAACCTACATAACACCTATTGAAAACATACAAAACGTTTGCAACGTAACACCATAACATATCCAGAAAAACTACATTGCCTTATTTGTAAACCTACAAATCATGCAGAAACTCAATCTACAAATGATACTTTTATAACTAGCCATGTGCATAACGAGAAACGGGACAGGAAATCACGGGTATGGGACAGAAACGGTTAGTTCGGAAAATTAGATTTACTTCCCAAAAAATTTCCGCTACATAACGGGACGGGAATTCGAGTATCGGGAATTGTACGGGAAATTTAAGACTCAAAATTTACTTCCCGAACTATTCTCAAAGTCCTACTAAATCGGGAAATTGTGGTACGTCTACGAGAAATACTTTGGGAAATACAAGTAATAAAAAAAATGAAGAGTATTATTATAAATTATATAATCAATATAATGAAAATAGCAATGTATAAAAGATATATCAATCTTCAAAACACAAAATACAAATTACCGTATTAGAATCATAACATCATAGCATATCCAGAAAACTTACATAGTCTGATTTGTATTCCTACAAATAATGCAAACAATCAACCTACAAAGGATACTTTTATAACCTACATAACACCTATCGAAAACCTACAAAACGTTTGCAACGTAACACCATAGCATATCCAGAAAACCTACATTGCCTGATTTGTAAACCTACAAATCATGCAAACAGTCAACCTACAAATGATACTTTTAGAACCTACATAACACCTATCGAAAACCTACAAAATGTTTGCAACGTAACACCATAGCATATTTTGAAAACCTACATAGCCTGATTTGTAAACCTACAAATCATGCAAACAGTCAACCTACAAATGATAGTTATAGAACCTACATAACACCTATCGAAACCTACTAAATTTCGCCAGTTTGTCTACATCCACCGAAAAAGTTTTTCGTTTTCCGCGCGCTGACGTGGAATTACTTAGTGCAGTTTCGTAATTGTTTTTTCGTTTTCAAAAGAAATAAATGGTAAAATTGCCTTATTTCAACTCAAATACTAGGTTTGCAATTCACCCTATAATTTATTTTATGTATTCAAAATATATGATAACGAATTTGTGAATTATATACATTTTATAAGCACTGCTCCAATAATACAATCAAAGAATATTTTTATCTTCTTCAGTTGAATTTAAAATATCAACATCGTGACACTTTTTAAATACAAAATACATAATGATAAATGCTTATCTTGATCATGGTCATGATTATCATCACACACACTATCCACCTGCACGTCCTACACCATCATTTAATTTGAGGTTATTTTTCTCTTAAAAAAGATGATCATCATTATCATAACTACTATTATTGATGATGTTGTCACATCACGATTCACATCATCAACGTATGCTTCTTAATTTCATCATCAAAAAAACATCTTTCTCTTTTCATCACCACAACCACTAACAAGTAAAACATCTTCATCATCTTTACCATCCCCATACTTCATCATCATCATCATCACTCCCATTTGTTTTTATCAATTTTCAGAGAATAAATCTTTGTTATATGAGATTAGATTTATTGCTAAAACTATATAAAATTTTCAGATTTTCCGTGCCAATTTGCAAATTTCAAATTGAAAAGTATTTGTATGTTATTTTTAATCTGGTGGTTATAATGATATTAACATTTGATCATACTTTAAAATTTTTCTAAAAATTGATTTTGTCGATCTAATTATTGAAAAAAATTGTTTATGGCAACTTGCAATATTTTATTAATCATACAATTGTGTGTGGTGGAAAAATTTTCCAACAAGTAGTTTTTAAAATAAGTTTGATATACAATTAAATAAAATAAAATTTGAGATTTTGGTTCTGAAGTTGAATAAAATAAAATTCATGTACATTCAGAGAAAAGAAAATACAAAATGATGCTAAAACTTTGGAGGTAGTTTGACCAAAATGGTGATATTACAAAGGCCGTAGGTCCTATTTACTCCTCAAACATAACATAAAACCAGAGTGGTCTTTAATCAGAATTTTCAGAGCCAACAATTGTTCCGGCGAATCCAACGTTCCCGGCACAAATCACCACTCTATCTACGGCGATAAATCCGTCGACCGCTTTTCTTGGTTCCAATTTGTAACCAAGCTAGTTATATTCTAATTCGAACCAATAAGGCTTCTGTGTAGTAGAAGTCACAATTCGCCTCTGTAACGGCGATCTCTACGACTTCAACGACACAGCGAAGTGATCCAATTCGTTTTCCATACGCCGGAAACTGACTCTGTATCGGAAAACCCTAAAAAGATGTATGGTTAATTGGAGTGGTGATGCACCGGCAGGGCTCGTCTCCGATTACACCTTCAAACTTTAGCGCTGTTGTTTGTACTGCTGCTGATGTATCTGCTGGTTTTACCAAGTCTCCTTTGTCTCACGCGATTACAGTAGCGCCTATTTCTGCTGCTTACCCATCCGGTGATCCTATGCTGATGATCCCCGGTAGTCCTCTCGCTAGGGTTCGATTATCTGATATTCTGCCTTACGAAGGAGCTCCTTCTCCGGCGTACGCGAAAGCCGTGGAGGCTTTGTCTGTGTCCTTGATGAAGTATAATGCGTCTGTGATCGAGGTCGGGAGTGAAGACGCTGCACTGATGCGGTGTGGCCTTGAAGCTGCTCGTTTGTATTTCAGAACTAGAAGCCTCACTGTTTCTGGTAAAGGCAATCGTGGCCTCTCTATGTACCGAGCAGGAAGGTTAGCTCTTACTTAGATCTATTTGTTTCTCGCTTCACTGAGTTTTGCTTTTGTAGAAAGAATTCGTCTTGTGCTTAAAACTGATGATTGCTTTGAATGTACTTCTCGTCACTGGTCATGCTTAAGATTCTGGAAATAGAGAAAGTCTGACGTGTAGTTATCAGTTTCTTATCTGACATGTAATTACCGGTTTCTTACTTCTTAATGTGTAATGACTGTTTCAAGTTTGGTCATCTGAAACAGATCCGTTGAAGATATAGATTCATCGCCTCCATGCATGGCTGAGATTTTCCGGTGCTTGGGTAAAGTAGCACGAGCTGCTTTATCTGCAATAGCAAGGCATTTACGTCTTAGAAGCGAGTAGGATGGTTATATTGCTTATTCTCTAGTTTTACTAATTCAGATTTTCCTCTTTCTTATTCTTAGCTCATAGAATGAACATCCTTTGTTGCAGTGTTTTTAATCATATGCTGGATGATTTTCCACTAGCTCCAACTGATGTTTCCTCCTCGGTGCTACTGGCTTCCTATGCTCATGCATCAATTCAAAATGGAAAACCTAATTCTGGAGGTGGGAACTTATCTACTAATATAGAAATTGAGAAGGGTTTGTTGACACTATTCTGCTCAGATGGCACTGGCATTCAGGTCACCTCTATGAACTCTCTGTTTGTAGAAGGATACATATATGCTTTTATTGTAGTCAGGAACTTGATGGAACAACGTATCTTTGTATATCTTTTGAGGAAAAATATAGTTGGGCAAGAATACTGTCATCTGAACCTTACATGTCAGCCATAATCTCTGAATTTCTCTGTTTGTTCGAAAACACTGTTCTTTATATATAAACTACCTTTGGCTTTTTATTTCTTCCTTCTGAAATTTCTTCTATCCTTAGGTATGTGACCCAAATGGTCGTTGGTACACAGCAGACAATGGATGTGGGGTGGCTGATCTCTTACTGATTACTGGCAGAGCGCTTAGTCATGCAACTGCAGGTCTTCGTCCAGCTGCCTCTTACAGAACTACAACTGATCATTTGTCTGGAACCGACACTCGCGGAAGGTAGGTTTAGAGACAAAAAAGATTTCCGTCACAAAATTTATGCCAGCTTTTCCATAACAAATCATACGACATGAATGAATGTATATGGCATTAATGCATGCTTACATGTTTAAATATTTTTTTAAACTTTCCACTTGCAGGGCATCTTTAGCTTTCAGGCTTATGCCTAAAAGTAATGCTATATTAGATTGTTCCCCAATAGAAGCAGCTGGGCATGTAATTCCTCAAAGCTATGTGCCAGTATCTGTTAGTCAGTTTATGGATAATCTCTTGGCCGAGAATGACACTATAGTTAATCCGCCTGTAAAAACCCATGTAAGTTCACCATTTATTACAGTAGTAAAACTAACTGTCTAGATTCTGTATATTTTAATGTAGAAAACTTTATATCTGTGAAGTTGTATGCCTTTTTCCCTGGCATTTGAAAGCAGGTATAGTGTTGTTAAAACAGTTTTTCAAAGTCATATGTCCCTGGTTTTCTTCCAGATCATGCACTTTTCGTCTTTTAGATAACCTCTATCGAGAACTTAATGAGTAGATGTGCAACTTACATTACGTTTGTTTGAGGAGGTTCCATCAGATGATCTGTTAAATGATTGGCATTACCTCAAAACTATAATGATATAAGTTTCGCTGTTTGATGTTAACTGCTCAGATCACAAGGTCTTATGTCAAGAGATCTTCTGAATTGTTGATGTCAGGTTCCACGGGAAGATATTTGCAAAGAGCCTTCCTTAAGAAGTGTTCTCTCGGATCCAATTTCGTGAGTACCATTTTTCCTTTAGTATATACTATCAATTAAGACGAGAAATCTCCTCTGTTATTATGGTTAATTTGGATGAATCGCTTATCTACGATAATATGATCATCTATAAAGTACCGTAGCTAGGTTTTCGTAAGTGCTGGCAAGCCGTTTTTCCAAACTTCTCCTCAAGTAGTTTTGTAGAAAGAGGTCTAAAGGCAAACATGCATCCCAGATTTTATACATACTTTGACAGCATTATATGGTCATCTTATTTTGCTAGCTACATGAGTGGTATCACAATTGTATTCCTTGTCTTTACTCTGTTGCTGTAATTCTTCAAAGGCAAGGAATTGATATCAGGGTTCTAATCGTCTGTTGCAAACTCCTTGATTTTTAGTGGTGCTTTTCTTGAAGATGCAATGGTTGTCTCTTGTGGACATTCGTTTGGTGGCCTCATGCTTAAAAGAGTCATTGAAATGGTTGGTACTAGTTTCCTTCTTAATATACTAGTCTCATGTGATGGTTCCTACTATATAGAATAATTAGTAAACGCAGTTATCTTTTGCACAGTCTAGATGTACGCTCTGCAATGCAGAAATTGAGACGGGGTCTCTGGTTCCTAACCATGGTAATTTATATAAGCCTATTCTCTTCCTATCTGTGTTACTCAATAAACATTGTTCTACAATCGTCTTTTAGGGTTTCACATTGAAAAACAGTTCTAACCATCGTCCTTTTCTAATGTTGAACATATAGCACTTAGAGCTGCCGCTTCAGCTATAAAGCAACAGGATGATAAAAGACTTTTCCACAACGCAGCCATGAGGAGGCGTAGAAAAGAAATGAGTGATCAAATGGATGTGGTAAGATGATTTATTTATGTGCTATATAGCTAATTGCTTTTGCTGGTCGTTGGTGGTTTCTAATTACATATTACTACTTCCAAATTTCAACTTGCTCCCAAATTTCTCCCTGCAGGAAAATGGAGATCCAGCTACAGATGATGGAATGATTCGAGTGGTACATTATCCATTTGCTGTAAATGAGAAAGTGCTTATCAAGGTAGGCTCATATTTTGGGTTCTGATGCCTTTTTCCCAGCACATACTTTTTGTTCTAGCATGATAAAACAAATTTTCTAATTGCAGGGAAACCGGAGAACCCCGGAAAAGTTTGTTGGAAAAGAAGCAATCGTGACATCTCAATGTCTCAATGGCTGGTAACCACCTACTCTATGATCTATAACAGCTGAAACAAAGTCTTCTCTATATGTATAGAGAGTTATCGAGTTCAATACTGAAACTTAAACCATCCCTCATTTGTTTCTCGATGAAAGGTATCTATTAAAGATTGTCGAAAGCGGAGACAACGTGCGGCTGCAATACAGATCCCTTAAAAAGATAGTGAACGATGACAGAGGAGGAGGCGGCGTACAAGTTCAACCTGTTGAGAGCAATAGCTTGTAGAATGTAATCGTATTTAACCCTTTTCTTTTCTTCTTATTCTGCATTTTCTAAAGAGAAAAGAGAAGATAATGTGGTTTGGGGTTTGAGATTCTGCATAAATTTATAAATCGTTTGGTTAGAAAGAAAGTAGTGAGAAACTCTTGGAAACCATATTAGCCTCCTAATTATTAAGAGGTGTTGTACAGAACAAGTTTTAGAAAAGAAAAGAAAAAAACACAATTGTATTACTTTTGTTTAAACTTTAAACAGAGTGAATTTGCTGTCAGTTTCCACTTTTTATATGTAAACTTGTATTCAATGGAGTTGTGAGATATCTAAAGTCTTTCGTTGCGATGGTTCTTTTTATGGGTCACAAGGGAAATAACTCGGCCAGTGGTTTCTTACGACAGACTAGACACGTAAGCTATCGGATATATGACGATAAACCACAATTTTGAATTCAACAAATTACAGGCTTGAGAAAAGTTCTGCTTTACTTGAATTGATTTCTTTTATTTTTTTTAATAAGAATATATATATCTCAAAACAACAACATCCTCGGACTTATTGGACTTGTCCGTTTGAATAACTTTATGTAGGTGAGCCAAAAGAATAAGGCAAAAAGGAAGAGTACGAACAATGTCTCCTATTGCAAAAACAAAGCTTCCAAGTAATCATCGATATAAGCTAAGCAAGGCCAATGATCTGTTCTTATACGTACCAATGTAGATCCTTCACCAACTTCCATTTCAAACAGCAAATGATATCTCGGCGGCAAAAAAATTAGCATCTTTATCCTTCCTAACTTCCCTCTTCTCCTCGTCATTGGAACCTCTTGATCATCTCCATATCCAATGTATGTCAAACGAAGAGGGCCTCGGTTTAGTCCCGTGGCCCCTGCGGAGGATGACGTAGATTGGTCCGCATCTGCATGGTCGCCTTCTTCTTCTTCCTCATCTTTCCATACAATATTCTCGATGATTCCTCCATCTCTTACTATGTTCACGAGCTGTTCTCCAATGATAGCCACCACAAAGGGCGCTAAGTGAAGCTCAGTGGCCTGTATAACAGTTTCCGCAGGGATTTCAAGCAGTTTCACTGATCGAGTCCCGCTGACTGCTGCAGCGGTTTTGCCACCTTTTAGTGCAAATGTTTCGTGTGCGGTGCTGGATGAGGAACCGCAAACTTCCCAAAAAGCATTAAATAGATCAGAGTAGTAGCTTGGTATCGTATCTTCAGGTTCGTCTGGAGGAGCAAGAGCTTTCAGGAACATGTCTTCAATCCCCACAGGGACATTCTTGAGTTTTCCCTGAATCATCTGACCATTATCTGCATTTGCGTCCATTGAAACCTCAATTAACCCCGGTGTAGGTTCTCTAGGTTCTAGTTCAACTGTTACATGTGCTCCTCTCATGCCATCTTTCTCCTCTTCTTTCGGCATGTTATCTACTGGCACAATGTCTAAAGAAACTTCTTCACTGGTTGCATCCCTGTTACAATGAGGTTCACCGAGCAGGAAAGGTACGCGGCATAAGGGAATAGAGCCATATGGGGCTGAAGATGAGAATTTGAGCACGGTAGCAAATAGCGCAGGAGGTGAGTCGACTTTCTCTAAATCAGTATTCTGAGTTGGACTTCCCCATGTACTGCTATATGGTTCAGCATCCAATCTCAAAATACAGGTTATCCTAACCTTAATTCCAGACATATGTCTTAAATCAGGAATGGCTGAGAAGTATCTTCTCAGCCTTTCTAGAATCTCTGCAATCCTTGAGTCCATTACCCTTAATGTGGGTTTTCCTGATTCAATTCTTCGAGCTTCTGGTAAGCTCTGAAGTTCTTGACTGCCATCTGGCTCAACCTCATCAACGTGGATTTTGCTTTCAATAATGCTATACCCATCAGTTCCAACACTTAGAGATGGTAGAGACAATGACCATGACTGCTTCACGAGTAGGGGTGTAATCCGTTCAAGATGAATATAGGACGCAAGGTTCAGAGATTTGCTAGGATCATGACGAAAACGAGGACTTTGAACAGTAAAAAACGTAGAAGCATGAGTTGATGGAGACACAGCATCTGCAGGCTTCAAAATGTTCTTTATCCTTTGTCCAGGTATACAGACCAGCATCCTCAGATATATCCTGTAACGCACCAATTTAAGGGGTTGAGTTAACGCAATTATGATTCATAAAATTTGGACCTCCAATTTTAGTGTGTGTCATGGTCATACCTAGCAGTGTCTCGGACCTCCAGATCAGGGAAATAGAGACATGTGAGTGAAAGAAGGCGAGAGAGTCCAAGAAATAATCTAGAGCTCTTGTGGTGACTCATCAGTGTCCGACAAATGCCAAGAACTTCAGTTCCTTGATCCCACCATTTCAATCCCACATCAAACCCGCCCTTCACAACAAGTGAAACTACAAACTCTGTAAGTAGCTCTATCAATCGAGAAGGAGGTATTGTATCATTCTCGGCTATCCGATAGAAAAGCGGGAAGTAAGCTGTTAACAAATTTTTTTCCTTAAGTTTGGAAAGCAGATTCTCATCGACTGTCTGAAGAAACCGCTCTCCTAACCACTGATGCTTCCGACAGTTCATCAACCGGTCAATAAAAACTACAATAACAGGGACCAAAATTCGAAACTCCAGAGTCATCTTCACCAGCAACCCCTAAATTAAATATAGAAGACAATCAAAAATGTGTCCGCGAGCAGAAATGATTTCTGAAGCTCAGCAAAAGATTGGTTCCTTTAGAACTAAAAAACCGCACAGAGTTTTGTGCTTTCTGAAAACTAGCAAAAAGTGAACCATCATCAAGCAAGACCAAGAAGCAAGCAAGATAGCTACATACCTGCACGTTTTGGAAGAGGCTAGACTCCATAAGGCTTCTAGTAGTGGAAGGGTCAAAGTCGGAATGTGTAGATGCACATATCAGAAACTTGTGTAAAGTGCGGAATGCTAGTTCAGTTTCTGAGCTCCCGGGAGGCAACCACTTAAAATCCGAAACCGATACCAAGCAATCCTGCAACAACTCCCCAGCAGATTTGCTGTTATCACCTCCACTCAAAGTGTCGGAACTAATAGAGCACTGTACCAGCAGATCAAGCTTCAACGCTTTCAAAGCGAGTGGATCAAAAACCACAGGATGGAACTTCTGACCCAGCTGGACAATAGATTTCCTCTTCCCAGGGTCCCCATTCAACATAAGCTTATTCAACAAACCCATTGACCAGTGCAGCGCAAGCAAGCGGAAAACCAGATAGATCTGAGTCTCCTTGGAGAAGAGCATAAGACGTCTCATGATCTCTTTCTCCTGTCCCTCAAACGCATCAGGGAACTGAGAATACATCAGCAAGACAACATGACAAAGCATCGGATCAAACGAATAAATCATCCCTACGAACTGAACTTTCAGCATAGAAGCCTGTAACTCCAATGCTGATGCAAGTGGAACTACCATGCCCATAAATTCCATTATAGCACAAGACGTAAATAAATACGGCGATTCCAACATAAAAGCCAGTGTTCGTCTCAGTTCCTTTTGATCTGGCCCCAACCCTTGACCTTGACCCGAAATTAAACTCTGATCACGCATCCAATTAGGAGCATTGAAAGGCACTAGAGGCACAGAGGTACTGAGAAGCGAAACCTTAACTTTCTGATTGACCACGTTGTAGACAATTGTGGTGAACAAGAGAAGGTAAGATTGAACGGCGTGTGTTCTCTCCGCTTGGCACAGCGACCAAAGATGACCAGAGACATCGGAGAGCAAACCAGGAAAGGCTTTCTCAAGCTGACGTAAGCACTCACACGCGATGGCACGAGCTTGTCGGTCAAAACCGTGGTTAGGACGATTAACGAGCGCAAGAAGCAAATCGACAATGGCTTCAACATGACCTACGGAGAAAGAATCAATCGATACAAGTACCGACGTGAAAGAGACCATAGCTTGCTCTTTCAGTCCTGATGATCCATCCGTGGGAGATTGCACGATCGCACGGAGAGTATCGATGAAGCGATCAAAAGTCTCGGTATCACATTTATCAAACAAAATCTCAGAAAATTCATCGAGAAAGACAAGGATTGAGAGCTTCACTGAAGAAGGAAAATCCTTCTTCACGAGAGATGAGAGAGCCAAATCCACTACAGAATCAGTCGAGGAAATGGAAGTGAACCAGTTATGAGGAGCTCCGGCGTCTCGGAAATCGTCGAAAAGAACGTCCCATTCCTGAACAGAGAGAGGTCTCGCCGGAAACTTCTCCGGCGTCGTCGTGAAGGTCATCCTCCGATGGAATTTAGGATTTGAATCTGAAGAGAAAGAAAAAAGGAAGTCATTGAGAGAAGATAAGACAACCCCTTGGTCGCCGGCAGTAACACTCCTGAGAAACAGAACAATTCGCAGAAGCTAACTCATTATTTTTAATTATTACTCTTGTCTCTACACAATATAATTCTTGTCTAATGCTACCATAAACACTATATTTACTTACCGAGTTATATGTAAATCATTCGACTTCGACAAAAAAAAATATATATATGTAAATCATTTGATAAAGAGAGTACACACAAGTGGAAAAAGCATCGAGCGCACCAATGGATTGACAGAATTTTTTCTTACAAGTAATTTCGAATCCTACATAATGTATATACTTCATGATATATATATAATCGAAATATAAGTTTGTTTACTTTTCATAATTATTAAAAATTAGTGAATTCGGACAGTGAAATTTACAAATCAGCTGAGTTCTAGAAGTACACCAGACCTACAAAGGATGTAAATCAGCTGAGAAGTGAGTTTCCACGGTGCATCAAAATGCTGTCTTAAACAGCAACTACGTTTTGCACTCGCATCATATATATATCAAGACGCTATTTGGCCACCAATTCATTTGAGTCATTTTGCAGTGTCAGGCTTTTGGCCACCGGCTACGCTACTGGAAGAACTGTTGTCTCGGACGCTCGGTGAAGATGAACATTTGCTAGAATGAGAGCTTTCTTCTATCGAGTTGTTGTTGTTGCTATTTCTCTTACATCTCTTCGTCTTCTCTGGCCTTTGCAATGTATCCTACAAATACAGTTTTGCTAATATCTGTGAAGATGATAAATCCAGGAAATTATACATCTTTTTAGCTTTTGATTCTAATTCTCTCTACCTTATCAGAAGTAGATCCAGGGGTTTTTAACTCGAGTTGTGTTGCAACTTCATTAGAGTCCTCCAACTTCTCAGATCTGTTCTCTCTTGAACCTTTCGTTCTAGGTTCACGAGAACAATTACCTGGGTTATGTGGTATATGCACGGATTGTTGTTCAACAACTGTATTAGGAGGCATATATGGCATGTATGTAGGACACGGAGCAGGGATCATGCTAGGATTTTGGTTCCCAAAGTAGGTGTAAGATGGCATTGATGGATGCATTGGAATTGACCCAGGAGGCATAGCCATGGGCATTGGGTATGGAAAGGAGGGTGGTGGAGCCATCATGACTGTGTGATCCATCGCAGCTCCCCATGGAGACATTGACCTTAATCTCTGCTGGTATTGGAGATTGAGATTCTCTATATCCGCTTTCAACGATGTCTTTTCTTCTCTCAGATCGTTCTTCTCCTGCGTCAACTACACTTATAAATCTGTTATTATACAGCACCATCAAATTTTAAGTGTTGCTATTTGACAAAAACAGGTTCTAAGCAGTTACAATAGCTCGTCAGGTTTGCATCTTATGATATAGGTCCTAGTGTCCATATTATAAAAGACGCATCACAGGCACATATCTAAATCTATACGCTTTCGTTAGGATAAACCTGGAGAGTAAGAGATAAGAAATGAACCTCGCGGGATTCATCTGCCAATGTGGTGTACTCAGATTTCAGTTTGCTGACTTCTGATGTGAGCTCTTTTAACAACTGAACAGTATCAGTCAGGATTGTGGCTTTGTCATTCTTGGGTCTTTCAGGATCTACAAAAAGAAGAGATTGCGTAAGAGTAGAAGCGAATCATCTGATGTTATAACAAGTACAAAGAGTTTGAATCTTTACCGAGTACATTTCCCAGTTCAACAAAATGCTCGTTCAGTTTTTCCCTCCTTAACTTTTCACGGCCTGCTTTTTGCGACTTTCTAGCGGACACGTCCATGGCCTCTCCTTCTTGAAACTGCATAAACATCGAATAAACTCAGATCCTGCTCTAATTGCTGTCCCTCTCTTAGACATCTCTTAAGATACAAATCCACCATAGCAGCATATCGAAAGCATTGATCATGCACTACTGGCTCACAAGCAAAACTATACCAATTATATTTGAGGTGATAGTTAGGTCTCATATGATCTCAGCTCACATACCAGACATACTTACATTCTAAGCATCTCTTTGACTATAAGAGTCATATTAATCCCTTCAAGTAGGTTTCCACATCTGATGATGTATTAAATCTGATTTCCTTCTGCATATCTACTTGTTGCAAATACATCATGAAATCTATAGATTTTGTTGATGCACTAATTGCAAGGAAGGTTTCTAGTAAAGCTGATCTCAAACGCCAGAGAATCCACATTCTTAGTTCAAACCTAATTTAGCAATAATACATCTATGAATAACGAAAATTATACTAAAACGTTATCCAAGAACACAACGAATGATCTTCAATTGTCATCAAAGATTTCCCAAACAAACTTACTACACTTTCAAAAACTAGAGCTAGTTCAAACTAACAAAAATCGAAATAATTCCTTCGATTAAAAAAACCACTAAGCTGGATTGTGATCGAAACCCTAAATACGAAGCTGAATTGCGGTCAATTCAGGGCAGACTATTGAAGAAAAACAAAAGTAAAAGATTGCACAAGCTCACCGGCGGGAAAAATCGACGGCGAGAGAGAGATTTGAGGAGATATGAGGGAACAAGGTTCGACAAAGAAAGATTCTCGTTCTAGCCTCGCTCTCTTTCCTCTCTCTCACAAGCATTATGCCATTATTCTCTTATCCCCTGTCTCAATTATTTTAAATTAAATTATATTTCATTCTTCATAATTTTTTTTGTAGACAACATTTTTATTTTTCCAGCTTTTTTTTTTTTAAACTCACTTAGTTAACATTAAATGGCCATAGTCCAAACATACACATAACAAGGCCCAAAGGCCAAGCCAGAAGAAAACAACAAACAATCGAAAAAACAAGGATAAAGCCCATAGGCAGAGGAAATTGAGTTGAGACATTGGCGAAGACAAACAGAGAGAACAGAGTGGTCATCCTGTTTTGGTTCTGATTGACGCCACCACTTCATCTGTATTCATCTCCCTTTTATGCTTGTTGGTTCCACTTGATGAGCCTCCAGTTCCACTTGCTCCGATGTGAACTTCAGTCCCGGTCGTGCTTTTCGGAAGGGCATTAACTTCATATATGAACTTGTCATTGTTGCCCATGATAACATCATCAACTGTGACCACACCACCATCAGGAGTAGTGTTTTTGTTCGGAGCTAAGACTGCTTCAAGCATCGGCGAAGGTGGCTGGGTTACCAATGACATACTCGCAGAGGATGGTTCACTTTCAGAACTTATGCTCATCTCTCCTCCAGCAGGCAAAGGACTATTAAGATAATCCGATGGTTGAGGCGTGTAAGTACAAAAACATGTATTATGAGGTAGTTTTTGGCAAGTGAGGCAGAACCGAGACACTAGCTCATACGAAAACTCAACTTGGAATAAGTCCCCACTCTCACAATGGATGATCTTGTAGAACTTAAGTCTGTTTTCGTGCATAAACTTCACCTTTGCTCTAATCGAGAAAGGACTGGTTATAGAGCTTTCATGAAGGTCAACTTCCAGAACACCACCAAGAGAGTTAGCAATGATAGACACTGCCTCTTTAGAAGCATACTGCATCGGTATATTGGTGATTTGTACCCACAGATCCACAGTATTCAAAAAAACAGGTAACAGGTGGTCATCCCATTTAGTTAATGCCACGAGCCAGCCATTGTAAAGTAGCGGTTGCATTCGAAGGACACAGTTGCGGTCTTCCTCCGGTTCAAAGAAAAATTGGGCATGATCTTTATCTATCAATCTTCCCTTCACAGACTTCTGCAAATTCCATTATTTTGGTAAGTCTTCAACCATCGCCGGAGTGCTTTGTACCCATCTATTTAGTGGTTTCACCACCAAACTCTTTCGATTCCTGACCATTGAAGCAACGTATGCTTGCTTTGGGAGAAAGATTTTTGAATCCTTTCTACCCATGTGAAAATGTTCGATGGCTTTTCTGAAAGAGTTAAACATGTTTGTTGTTTGTGAGTTTGGTGAACCTTTCACTTTCAGAATCATATATAAAGCGGAAAGGGCACAAGTTAATGACTCCAGGCCCGCCTATAGTCCCAAGATTTGCCATAATAATTGCCTAGGGAGCTGGAGTAAACTCAGGGTTTTGGTGTGGGCGGCTCCTTAATAAGACTAAACACATTGAACAGAGTATGTTTTTAAACAAGCCAGCTCAATGTAATTGGTCACTCCATTCACATACTTCCAGGTGTCCACAAGGGAGTGGCGGTTACCCAGTTTAAATCTTGGTATATGCGACTTCTGAGAGGAGCAGGACAAGTGAAAACAACAAAGGCAAGGCAACTGAATCGGCATTGGGTGTTGTCTTCAATATTTGGGTCAGTAATCTAGGCTCAACAAGTTAACTGAGAAGACCAGTTAGCCTAGCTAGGAGCCCCGACCCACTTAAGAATATAAATTCTCATTGTCTATGTTAAAGATGTGGACTATTTACATGGCCCAGTTCTTCAAATCCATGGCAGTTATCACTCAAGATTGGATCCAAAATTCACAAGGCCAGTCCCGTTTGTATTACTAGTCTCTGTTATCAGATCATTGATCCTGCAACCAAGCTAGAAGGCCAATCTCGATGTAATCATTCCTTCTGTCTTGAGCCACTACACTATTAACAATTCGGTGACACAGAGTGTTCTCTGTTGATTTTTTCCAGCTTTGTAACAGTAAATTTCCACATTTTCTATAGATAAAAAAAAACTCATAGTTGATTTAATACAATAAATATAAAAAAATTATCAAGAAGTAGGTGGTTCAGTTGGCTTGTCCCTGATGTAGCTTGGCATCAGGTGGGGGTTTAAATCCCACCAGCTCCAATGGGAGCAATTTGGCAATGGATCGGGCCTTTGTCGATCCCATTAGTATAAAGAATGAGTAAGGTTAACAAAATATATATATATATATATATAAATTAAGTTATATTTGTAGTCATAAGCTGACTCTTAAAGTATAATGAGCATTCATGGTATATGTGGTGATGTTTAAAGATTTATGGATCCCACTATAAACTATTATATATAGAAATATTATGTAATAGTTAGAATTCATACCAAAATCGAATAATAAGTTTTTTTCTCATATCTCTCTATAATTTCACCTCTTTAGAATTCTTGAAGTTTCATCAGCTTAATTAGGTTATTATACTGATTAAACTTGTTATTATCTTCAATTTTATAACACGTTATCAGCACGATCGCTTTTAATTAATATAATGTTTAATCTATATATATATATAAGGTGGCTTTGTCATCAGTGTAATTCGCTCCCCATATATATATATATATATATATTAAATATTTAAAATTTTAATCGATATAAAATTTAATATATATATATAAGGCGGCTTAGCCACCGGGGTAATTTGTTTCCTGTATATATATTAAATTTTAAATTTAATTGATATGTCGTTAAAATGGCGACTTTGCCAGCCTCTATATGGGTGATTCGTTCCCATATATAATTATATACTATGTATTTAAATTTTATATAAATATTGTTATTATGGTCATTTCAAATGTGGATGATTACGTCACCATATTGCTCATATTAATATAATTATTTTAAATGTTATTTTTATATTCCTAATCAGAAATATAAATGCAAAAATTGAGAAAAAAAATTATATTGCATAGACCACTGATATTGAACTCTATTTTAAGTCTCAGAAATTATCGGATAAAATAAAAGAAGAAAAAATCACGTCTATAAAAGATAAGGCGAAAGTGATAATTTTTCTAAGAAAACATCTAGATGAAATTATGACGCATGACTATGCGCACATAAAAGACCCAGCAGAGGTTTGGCAAGCTATGAAAAGGTGGTTCGACAACCAAAGAGAAATAACTCTCCATCATGCCTTACAGGAATGGAAAAACCTGATGTTTTAGGATTATGAGAAAGTGGAGGATTATAATTCTGCTATATTAAAGATGGTGTCATAATTAAAATATTGTGGGAAATATATTACAGATGCAGAAATGTTTGAAAAGACTTTCCTCACATTTCACAAAGAACACCATGTACTGCAAGAAATGTATAGGAATTACATATACATACAGTTTTCTGAGTTGATCGTGACACTGATCTTAGCGGAAAAGAATAGTGATCTCCTCCTCAGAAATCATCATTCCCGACAAAGGGGAACAAGGGCATTTCCTGAAATAAATGCAATGGATATAAAAAATCTGGAGGGAAGAGGTCAAACCAGTCGGGGTTGTGGCCGTCGAAATAATCGGGGACGTGAAAAAATTTACAACCACCAGGGGAGAGGGTCATACAAGTGGATTCGACCCGGAGACCCCCATAAAAGAAAAGCGATTCAAAAGAATACATCTCATAAGCGTGATAATCACTGCTTTAGATGCGGATCAATGGGAATTGGTTCCAGAGTTTTCATACACTTCTGCATCTTTGTAAGTTATACCAAGATTCCATAAAAGACAAAGGAAAAGAATAAGAAAAGGAAGTGAATATCACAGAACATTTTGAGGGTACATCGTACCTCAATGCTTCCGAATTTGCAAGTGATTTCGACGAGATCACTAATGTAGACAAGTGAATATCTATAACGAGACATGTAGTCTCCAGTTTGTTAAAAACTTTTATGTTTTAATTACAGTATTTTGAAATAAATCAATGTAAAATATTCGATGCTTTCAGAAATGGATCACGGAACAAAAAGAATGATATCGAACAAAAAGGAAAAATAAATATGTATACCAGATAGTGGAACAACACACACTATTATGAAGGATAAGAGATTTTTCTCTAATCTAAAAATGGCAAAGATTATTGTCAATACCATATCAGGTCCTACGTATCTGATTGAAGGCAGTGGAAGGGCTAACTTTATGTTGCCTTATGAAACAAAATTTTCTATTGATAATGCCTTATATTCTCAAAATTGTAAGAGGAATTTACTGAATTTTAAAGACATATATCTTCAAGGATATGATACTCAGTCATCAACGAAGAATGGGAAGAAATTTATGTATATAATTTCTAATAAGTCTGAGAAAACACTTATACTAGAAAGATCTCATAACTTTCCTCTACTTTGCATTATACTTTTATTGATGCAGTCGAATCTAATCTCGTGATCAAAGGAAATCTTGAGGATTTCACATTGTGGCATGAACACCTTGGATATCCAGGCACCACAATGTTACAAAAAATAGTAAAGCTCACGTGGTCATTCATTGAAACCCAATGAGATATGTTTGGCAAATAAAATGACATGTGTTGCATGTTCTCTGGGAAAACTGATCACGAGGCCATCGCCAACCAAAATATATATTGAATCACCAAAATTCCTTGAACGTATTCAAGGTGATATATGTGGATCTATACATCCACCTAGTGGACCATTCCACTATTATATCGTATTGGTGGATGCGTCGAGTAAATGATCACATGTTTGTCTACAATAATCTGGAAATATGGCATTTGCGAGATTTTTGACTCTGATAATCAAGCTAAGAACTCAGTTCTCTGATTATCCCAAGAGTTAGACTAGACAACGCTGGTGAATTCACATCCCAAGACTTTAATGATTATCGTATAGTTGCAATGTTAAAAGTTGAACATTCTGTAGCACATGTTCATACACAAAATGGTTTGGCTAAATCATTAATTAAGTGTGTACAATGGATTACACGACCATTGATCATGAGATCAAAACTCCCAACCTCTGTATGGGGACATGCTATTTTGCATGCAGAAACACTTATTCGGATAAGTCCAAGTGCACATCATACATATTCCCCATTACAATTAGCATTTGGTCGTGAACCAAATGTTTCTCATATAAGAATTTTTGGTTGTGCAGTATATGTGCCTATTGCACCCCCACAGTGAACAAAGATGGACCACAAAAGAGGTTAGGAATATATGTTGGTTATGATACTCCCTAAATTATACAGTATCTAGAACCATTAACAGGCGACATATTTACTGCACGTTTTACCGACTCTCACTTTGATGAAAAAGTATACCCGGTTCTAAGGGGAGACAATAAGCATGTATGAAAGGGTATTGAATGGTATGTACCATCATTGCTACATCTTGACCCTTCTACAAAACAGTCTGAACTAGAAGTTTGACGAATTATGCATTTGCAAAGTATTGCAAATCAATTTCCCGATCCATTTGCAAATACTAAGACATTGATTAAGTCACATATCCATGCTGTAAATGTTCCTGCTAGAATTGAAATACCACAAGAACATGGAATAGCAGATGATACACAAGATTCTAAAACACACTTGAAGCGTGGTAGTGGTAGACATGTGGGTTCCAAGGATAAAAATCCTAGAAAACAGAAAGAAGCTAAAGAGCATAATATTCTGAAAATAGCAGAAAGCATTTTGGATGAAACGAATCAAGGGTCTAATGACGACATTGAACATCAAAAACCAGAAAGAAATCATGAGATTTCTATCAGCTGCATCCATAGTGAAAATATGGAATCGAAATGAAATAGTTGATGATGTTTTCTCATATCTTGTGGCAAAAGATATTGATGAAGAAAACAATGATCCAGAGCCAAACTCTGTCTTTGAATGTCAAAAGAGAGATGACTGAATCAATTGGAAAGATGCAATACAAGGTGAGCTTGATTCGCTTAACAAAAGACATGTATTTGGACCTATGGAGGTCACACCTAAAGAGGTGAGACCGGTCGGATACAAATGGGTTTTTATTAGAAAACAGAATAAGAAAAATGAAATTGTGAGATATAAAGCTCAGCTTGTAGCTCAAGGTTTTTCTCAAAGACTCAAGATTGATTATGAGGAAACATATTCTCCCATTATGGATGCTATTAAATTCAGATGTCTGATGTGTTTAGCTACCAATGAAAATCTTGAGATGCGACTCATGGATATCGTAACAGCATACTGATATGGGTCATTAGATACAGATATCTATATGAGGATTCTAGAAGGATTCAAAATGCCAGAGGCATTGATATCTGAACCCAAAAAGTTATATGCAATAAAGTTACAAAGATTATTATATGGGCTTAATCAATCTGGACGAATGTGTTATAATCATCAGTGAACATTTGATAACAGAAATATATGAAATTAATCTTATATGCCCATGTGTTTTCATCAAGAAAACAAATGTCGTATTTGTGATAGTTGCGGTATATGTTGATGATCTAAATATGATTGGAACCCAAGATGAAATACAAAAGGCAGGAGAATATTAAAGGGAGAATTCGAGATGAAAGATCTCGGGCAGACAAAGTATTGTCTTGGCCTACAAATAGAGCATTCCGAAAGGGGCATATTTGTACATCAATCCACATACACTAAGAGAGTGTTAAAACGGTTTAACATGGACAAGGCAACACCTCTCAGTACTCTATTGGTCGTTAGTCTCTAAACATTGAGAGTGACCCTTTTTGACCTGCGGAGGATAATGAAGAGATACTTGGTCCTGAAATACCGTATCTAAGTGCGATTGGAGCACTTATGTATCTTGCAAATTGCACAAGACTTGATATATCATTTGCAGTTAACATTTTGGCCAAGTTTAGTCCGTCCCCTACGCGAAGACATTAGAATGAAATCAAGCATGTTTTCCGCTATCTCCAAGTGACTACTAACTTAGGGTTATTTTATTTAAAAAATTTCATGGCCAAATGATTGATTTTGCAGATGCAGGATATTTATCAGATCCACATAAAGGTCGATCACAAACAGGATATGTGTTACCATTGGAGGGACTGCTATATCATGGTGTTCTCAAAAGCAGACACTTGTAGCCACATCTTCTAAACATGCTGAAATTACTGCACTCCATGCAGCGAGTAGAGAATATGTGTGGTAGAGATTAATAAGTCAACACATTCGATCTAGCATTGGAATTCAAGTCAACATGGAGCTACCATACTCTATGAAGATAATGTTGCATGTGTTGCACAGACGAAAGAATGATATATCAAAAGTGATATACCCAAGTATATTCATCCGACTTTCTTCTCATATACCCAAGAGTTCGAGAAGAATAAAGATATTGAAGTGAGATATATCCAGTCAACTGATAATGCTGCAATTCTCTTGACAGTCATTACCCACCACTCCATTAGCATATCCATAACATCGGAATGCGACATCTACGCGATGTGTGAAGAGGTGATCCTTAACGTTCCAGGGGGAGCTTTCGTCGTTGCACTCTTTTTCCTTTTCTATGGTTTTTCCCACTGGATTTTCCTCGAAAGGTTTTTAATGAGACAACAAAAAAGACAATAAATACATGACACAAAAAGCAGTAGTTGATACTGGTGTCCAAGGGAGAGTGCTATGACACGTTACATAACATGACTCATCAAATATAGTGTATTCATAAGCTGACTCTTGAATTATAATGAACAGTCATGGTATATGTGTCGATGTTTTAAGATTTATGGACCCCACTATAAACTACCATATATAGGAATGTTATGTAATAGTTCAAATTCATATCAAAATCCAATAACAGAAGTTTCTCTGATATCTTGATAACAGTATTTTAACAATATTTCAAATAACCTACTCCACTTTCATCATTGTAGAACAGAAATGTGTCAATCCAATGGGTCAGCAACTAGCAATAAAGATATGATCCAACTACTCTAATTCAAGCCAATCAATATATTAATTTCACTACCAACCTAATGGAAAAGTAAGCAAGCAATTAGCTGAACTAAGCAACAGTAAACCAAACAGAACAATAGTCATGCAATACTCAAGAAAACATAGCAAATTAAAAATAAATGTAGAATTAAAGCAAGTTGGGGTAACAAATAGCAAATGGAAATCAGAATGATAAGCAGGTCTCAAGGATGGGAATCATGGATCAGTGGGAT
>OVAX01001151.1:0-15242 GCA_900406405.1 Lepidium africanum
AATTGATTAAATCTTATTTACTATTAACTATATCACAAAAAATGATTTAGTTAATATATACATATATATATATATATAGAAAGCAAAAGAACATATATTATGAAAATTTTGTGGGAAGAATTTATTAAAAATGTTATATTGTAAAAAAATTATATATATACTAAATTATATTATATTTATGTTATAAAAATTTATATTATAAGTATTGTTTTATAGTTATCTTACTCTTCTATAATTCTCGGTATGGTACTGGTTTCAGACGTATATCAACAACTATAGACAGCTTCGTAATTTGTTTAGATCGTTTTCTTTTATTTTGATCCCTAATCAGCTAAATTCAGAAGTAAATTTTATGACCTGCAAACCTATTTAGAAATTTGTCATTTGTAGATTTGGTACCTTTCTATCGGGTTCTTTACTTTAAATAATTAATAAAGTTTAGTTGGAAAAAAAATTAAACCTAATTAAAACTTATAGCATTGGTATCAAAAACCTGATAAATCTAAATTGAACTCGAACGAATACCTGAATACTCATTAATTTTATTTTATTTTATCTTTACAATTACAAAAATTACTGTATTTTGAAATGACTCTAGAAAATGGATTGAAAAAAAATTAATATTTGTAAACAAACGGTCGTTAAAAATAAACTAAAATCCTTAAGTTTAGTGGGAAAAAAAAAAGGTCCTTAAATTTAAGAAGCTAAGATATTCCCTATAGTTTTTTTCGTCGGACTATAATTGTCTATACTTCAAAAGAAGCTATGTAAATTGATAGTCCACTTTTAAAATATTTAATCTCGAAACAATATGTAATTTTTTATTCTGTTAACAACATGCAATATGCCTATTATAATGTAAGTGATGATACAAAGATGATATTAACACAAACAATTAGACAATTATAATTCATGACCATGTAGCTCCAGATATCTTCCTGGTCTAAGAAACCTTATATATACATTAATTAACTTTTAACTTTCTTTTCCGCCGATTATAACTCTTAACCCATGATCTCGAGCAATCATATAATAGTCCATGTTGTCAAGATTAATAACAAAATCATTTAATTTTAAGGAAACTTTTAGATCAATGCAATAATAGTCAAATCCAACTTGCTCTCTCTATAGTTTTTAAATAACCAAATTCATTAAAAGCAAGATATTTATTTAGGATAATTAAACTTGATCTCCGAAGAAGCCTAAGATAATTAATTTATATGCTATGCACGAAATAGTATCATAGTTTTAAATTACATGAGATCATGCTAGGTAAAATCTATAAATTGTAGGTTTAATTAACATTGTGATTGGAGACTTAGCAAATACTTTCTTCCGGAATCTAGTGAGCTGTTTGATTTTGTAGCCACTTGCCAATCAAATTTTGTTTTGACTTTACATGTTAATTACTTACAGTAGAAAACAAATTACATATTCTAAATTGTTCATCAACCTATATTTTTTGTCGGGTTCTATCATCCATTTAATTTTGAATTATTGACTTCTTCAATTCGTTGGCATTGACGCGTTATGTTTACATTTTTACTTACGTTTATCAATAAAGCCCTTAATTTGGGTTCATAAATTATTATTTTTTGTACAAATAAAAGGTGTGCTTAATTTATCAAAAAAAAAAAGCATTGAGTTTTCTTCGCATTACCTAAGAAGCTTAGGTCCATAGTGTTCCTAGGGTTGTAAAGCCTTTGGTGATATTTATTAGAACGTAAATTATCTTTTTCAGAGAGAAATTTGAACTAAGAAGAAAGACTCAATTTTCTCCGGTGCAAAAGCAGTGTAGATGGACATTTAGCGACTCGATAAAATGTACTCCCCAATTATGAAAGCTTAGTAATGTATTTTTGTTTAACAAGATTTAAATTACAAAAAGAACAATAAAATTGAAGTAGCATTCAATTTGTTGATAAGGACTTTTTAAAACACCATTTACACCAATCTTGAATTTTAAAAAATACGTTTAAATCCAAGATAAATACATAATCTTCAAAAATAGCTACGATGATATTTTTTATAATTAAAAAAAGTTTTCGGATCAATATGAAAGCCCGACTACATTGCATTTTTTTGATAGAAATGATATAAATTAAAAAGTAATGGCTTTGATATAATTCAAAAATTTGCTAAATTTGTCCACAAAAAAAAAAAAAAGAGTATTGCCTGTAAATTGCAACTTCTCATGTAGATTAACCAATCAAAAGGTCATTTCAACAAAATTGTAATTTTTGTTGTCGACTTTATATAAATGCGTATGAAGTTGAATTCTTAATTTTGTGGAAAAAAAAAACACAACACTCACATCAAACTTCTTTTTTTTTTGGGTCACTCTAACAGTTGAATTAAAATGATGTCAATTATTTCTCTGAGTTCATACTAATTTATTTTGTATTCTTGCTTAATTTTCTTTTGTGGTTTTTAGTTGGTTTTCGCACTATCGTATAGAATATAAATGTAACTTGCTGTACTTTTTTCAGTCGGGTAATTACGTATATATTTCAGCTAATTTGTCAAATATTTGAAGTTCAAGTCTGCTCAATTACATGTGAGTAGAAGATTTTAAAAATGTATTGGATTTGAGCTATGATCTGATCTTATCAATCGAGTTTACGGATACAAATGTAACTTTCAGAATGGTAATGTGAACATATATTATACACACAGTCGCACTATTAAAATATTAAAAGTTTCAAAGAGACAACTCAAGGCGTGTACGTCCCGGATGCAACCACCTAAACTCTATCCGGACATTGACAACGAATATCAATGAAGCGAAGCTAAGACACATTTTGCTTTCTTTTCTTGGTTATGTTTGTGAGGGCCCAATTCGAAAAAGCAATTGTTTATCGTGTAGTTCCGACGTTGTCCCCACACACGTGTCGGTATTAATCACTTGGACAATTCTACTACTTCAACCTCTTCCAAACCACGAAACGTGTCCGGGTGATATAGAATAGAGTATTACAAGATCTCCAGCTTTCATTAGGAAGTTCGAGATTTTTACATTCTGTATTTATATAGAATGAACAAGTGATCAAATCATTATTACCAAATGGTGATACTCGAATAGATCCGGTCCATTAAGGGAAGGCCCAATTACGAGACCAGCTCGAGCACAGAAGGAAAGTGAATCTCAAACGCAATCAAGGTAATAAATACGGGATCAATTGCAGCAAGATCGACAGAAACACAAAAGGAAATGACGAGCTCATCAACATTAATGGTAATTGATTGGTTGAGCGTAATTGACGGCATGAACAATAATAAAAGGGGACAAACGGACTCAAGCAAAGTATCTCAACTTGTTCAAACACAATCTACTATGTACTTGAATTCTCTCCTTTTGTTGTAAGAATCTGTTAAAACTTATAAATCGAGTTTGAGCATCAACAAATTGGCACCGTCTGTGGGGAGAGAACAAGAAGTTACGAAGCTTACACGAGCAGAGTGGATCAATCAACAATGAGAGACTTAGCCCCATCAGCATACAACACCGACAATTCAGGCGAAGGACGAGAAGGACTCGACGCAACCTACGGACCGGAGGTATCATCCCAACACAAATGCCATAAGTGACAACATATATCAACGATAGTCGCGGATAATAGCGGAGCTATGGTTGATAGCCACTACCGCGTCAGAACAAGCTCGTTAAAGCGAGCTACGAAATCAGGAACTACAAGCTTGACTCCAACTCCAAGAGGACGAATTTCGAAAGCAACTCTCAGAACTTCGGGTAGTGATCCTCGGATCTGAGAATACAAACGCGCAAGAGACCCCACAGGGGAATCAAGTCAGCCAAACGGAATTCTTCGGGGAGCACGAGCACTGGTGTCTAGGGAGAGGACAAGCGGCCAGGTCGCATGGGAAGACCCTGCAGTTTAATAACAAAATGGGGAATCTACATCTCACCCCGAGACACTGGATGACACACCAAGTAACGATAGCGAACTACAAAGTCTGAGGGACATACTATCTCAGGCAGAAGCTATGTGCCAAGGAATACGAAATGAAATACACCGCGCGATGTCACTCGATCGAGAACCCCACAACACTCATCACATGGAGAGCGCGCTGGAAATCGACGAACTTAGGCAAATGATGGCAAAGACCCAACAGGAATACTCTAGCATGCGGTCCGAGCTACACCGGGTCGTATCAACTGCGCCAAAAATAAAATTTGTAATAAAGCAAACGCGCCATACACCTTTCACGAAACGGATCTCAAGCGCAAGGATTCGCGACATCGGGAAAATCAAGTTCCCCCAATACGCAGGTAACACTGATCCCATAGCACACCTCAAATCATTTCGTTTAGCAGCAGACAGGTCTCACCTTGATGGAGAGGAGAAAGACGCCGGCTTCTACAGATTTTCTTTGAAAATCTCGTGGGTCCCACTTTGGATTGGTTTTCGACATTGGCAAGAGAATCAATAGACGGGTTTAAGCAGCTCACAGAAGTATTCCTAAAGCACAATTCGATCTTCATAGAGAATAGAACCACGATTGACAACTTGTTCAATCTAACCCAAATGAAGTTCGAACCACTCTGCGACTTTATAACACGGTTCAAGGAGATGAAGTCCAGGAGCATCAACGTAATCGACGACATGGCTTTGATCATGCTAAAAAGGGGAATATGGCAAGCGTCAGCCTTTAGCCAAGACCTGACCGTGCGGCCACCAATCTCGTTGGATGGTGCCCTTCACAGGGCAACCAACTTCATAAAATGGGAAGAGCGAAGGTTCGAGCTAAGACGCTCTGAGGAAACCAGATAATGATTCGACAAAAAAATAAAGAACGAAGATGCAATCAGGATCGGGTAAAGGCCAGAACAATAGCCGACAACAAGATGAAAAACTCGCATCTGGACGACACACTTTTCCAGTTGGAAAATTCAAAAATAGAAAACCGTTAGACATGACAAAGTTCTGCGATTACCACCAAATGCACGGGCACACACTAGAAGAATGCACGGTGGTGCAGTGGCTAAAGGAAGAAGGAAAATGGAAGGACGGGATGAAGAAGGTATAGAGAAATGGAATAGAGCAACGAAAGCAAGAAAGAAGCCTGTCAGGAGAAGAGGAAACAGGGGAGACAAATAAGGTCAAGCAAACCCCCATGTCGCGAGTCTCCGTTATAATCGACAGGTCAAATCTTTGTGGAAATTCTGTAAACTTAATCAAAGCACATCAGTGAAAGGTGAAAACACGGCCATCAAGCTCGAGCATAAGCCGGCAAGACAATAGTGGCCCGACAATAACATTCAGGGAAAGCAAAATTGCTCATCTCGACAAACCCCATGATGATACACTGATAATTGAACTCGATGTTGGAGGAATCGAGCTGGCAAGAATACTTGTTGATATAGGAAGCTCAATTGACCTCTTGTTCTACGACGCATTTAAAAGGATGGGATTACAGGACAGTGAGCTGGTGGGTGGAAAAATGACTTTCACAGGATTCTCTGGTGACACAGCCACATTGTTAGGAACAATCCAGCTCCTAGTGAAAGCACCGGGAGTGCGAAAAGTGATGAATTTCATGGTCATCGATTGACCAGCACCTTTTAACGCAATCCTTGGTAGGTTGTGGCTCCACACGATGAAGGCAGTTGCATCAACATATCACCAGTGTATAAAATTCCCAATGACTAATAGGGAAGGAGTATTGCATAGTGGTCAAAACGCTTCGTGATGATGCTACCACGAAAATTTCAAGCGAACCCGGGAATAGACCTTATAGCAACTAATGGAGACGCGGAATGACATTTACAGGACGACGGACGGCCTATCAAATCAAAAGCCTGATGAAGTAAGAACTGTCAAAGTGATGTTAGACCCAAACTTCCCCGACCGAGAACTCATCATTGGAGCCGACCTCAATCCCGAAATACTTCAGGAGCTCGAGCTATTCCTCAAAGAAAACATGACGACTTTCACCTAGACGCCACAGGATATGGTGGGAATCAACCCATCAGTAAAAAATCACGAGCTTAATGTTGATCAATCCTACAAGCCCGCAAAACAAAAACGAAGAAAGCTCGGTCCGGATAAAGCCAAAGCAGTCCGAGAAGAAGTATAAAAACTTTTAAAGATAGGGTCGATCAGAGAAGTTAAGTATCCTGATTGGCTAGCTAACCATGTCGTGGTCCGGAAGAAGAATGGAAAATAGAGGGTGTGTATGGATTTCACGGATCTAAAGAAGGCTTGCTCAAAAAACAGTTACCCAATCCCTCACATTGACAAGGTCGTCGAAGCCACCGTGGACGCATTTTCAGGCTATAACCAGATTTTCATGCACCCCGATGACAAAGAAAAGACATCCTCTATTACCGAACAAGGAACATACTACTATCGAGTAATGCCTTTTGGGCTGAAGAATGCCAGAGCAACATATCAGTGGCTAGTGAATTTGATGTTCACTAAAGAACTGGGAACTACGATGGAGGTGTACATCGACGATATGTTAGTCAAGTCAGCAAATGAAAAAAAACCATGTTGGGCAGTTACGGCGTTGCTTCGAAATTCTAAACAAATTCGACATGAACTTAAATCCGGCTTAATGCACATTCAGAGTGTCATCCAAAGAGTTCGTGGGATATCTCGTCACAAAAAGGGGCATCAAAGCAAACCCCCATCAAACATGCGCGCTGACAAACATGCATCCGCCGCGATCAAAGAAGGAAGCTCAGCAGCTAACAGGACGGATAGCGGCTCTAAACCGTTTCATATCGCGTTCAACTGACAAAAGCTTATCATTCTTCAAACTCCTGAAAGACAACAAAATATTCATCTGGGATGACAAGTGCCAAGACGCCTTTGATAAGCTAAAAATCTATCAAGCAACACCGCCGGTTTTAGCTAAGCCAGAGTGAGACAAAGAACTTTACCTTTACCTCGCGGTATTAGCTACGGTGGAACGGGGTTCTCATCCGGACAAAGGTGAATAAGCAGCGCCTAATTTACTACATAAGCAAGTCATTAGTCGAAGCCGAGGAACGATACCCCACGATGGAAAAACTCGCTCTAGCTCTAGTATCGGCTGCAAGAAAGTTACGTCCATACTTCCAGTCCCACACGATTATAGTAATGACGAATCAACCACTGCGAACTATACTCCACAACCCGAGTCAGTCAGGGCGGCTCGCTAAATGGACGATCGATCTGAGCGAATACGACATTGAGTACTGATCGCGAACTAGCATGAAATCACAGGTACTGGCCAACTTCAACGTCGAAATTTACAGGGGACCAAGCCAAACGGAAACTAATCGAGGGGAGTGGATAGTCCACGTTGACTAATCTTCTTCTCGAAACGGGTCAGGATTTGGCCTGCGCCTAACGTCACCAAGAGGCGAGCTCGTTGAGCACTCCTGCCGTTTAGGCTATCAAGCGTCAAACAATAAAGCCGAGTAAGAAGCGCTACTTGCTGGACTTAGAATCACCACGGGGTTAGGCGTGAAGGACCTAAAGGCCTATAATGACTCTCAACTAGTAACCAGCTCATATCAAGGGGAATACAAAGCAAAGGATGCAAGGATGAATGTGTTCTTGGAGCTCGTCCGAGAGGCAGCATCACAATTCAAAAATTTTGAGCTAGAAAGGGTACCACGCACTGAGAATGCCCCTGCGGATGCTTTAGTAGCCCTCGCATCAACATCAGAATCACTCTTCAAACGCGTCATTCCGGTGGAATTCTTAGAGCGACCGAGCATTGAAGCAACCACGACCGTCCTAGCCTTAACACAGGCAGAAGAAGACAACCAATCCAGGCACGAGCATACAATCACCTTGCACCCAGATTGGTGGGGGCCGATCAAGCAATACATATCCGAGGGGATTGTCCTTCAGGATAAATGGGAGACAAGGAAACTAAAAACGCAGAGCGCGCAATTTTGCATCATAAACGATTGCCTCTATAAGCAAAGCATGGCGGGACCCTACTTATTATACCTGACCAATGAAGAAGCAGCTTAAGTTCTCACCGAGGTACACCTCGGGATATGTGGAAATCATTTTGGGGGGCGTGCACTGGCGTTCAAGGTAAAGAGCCAGGGCTACAACTGGCCAACGATGATAAAGGACAGTGAAAACTACTCTAGGAGATGATAGAAGTGCCAGCGACATGCTCCTTCCATTCATATCCCAAGCGAAAAAATCGGACAAATGCTCATCCCTTCTCCCTTCATGCATTGTGCGATGGACATCGTCGGCCCGCTAGAACCGTATGGGAAAAAATACTTCCGCTTCATTCTCATTGCCACCGACTATTTCACCAAGTGGGTCGAGGCAGAACCATTTCAGCAAATAACAGGATCCCAAGTTCAGGAGTTTCTTTGGAAAAATATTGTGTGCATGTTCGAGGTTCCTGGCGAGGTCATAATTGACAATGGCACCAACCTCGTATCACAGCAAGTTCAGAACTTTTGCCAAAAATTGGAAATCAAACTGACATCATCAACACCTCGTTATCCGCAAGGGAATGGGTAAGCATAATCAACTAATAAAACAATCCTATTGAATTTAAAGAAACACCTAAGTTCCAAGAAACCTGTGTGGACGGAGGAGCTATAATTGGTACTTTGGGCATATTGAACCACCCCACAAAGAGCAACTAAGAAAAGTTCATTCTCGTTAGCCTACGGAGTCGAAGCGATGGCCCCATCCGAACTTAGTGTCCCAAGTCTACGGAAAGAAATGATGATTGGTGACAATGGCGCCAACAACGAACTCCTAGAAGATCATATTAATACCACAGATGAAAGATAAGATCAGGCAATAGTAAGGACCCAAAATTACCAGCAAGTGGTCGCCTAGTTCTACAACTCGAAAATAAAGGCTCGCAGGTTTATAGAAGCATATCTCGTCCTAAGAAAAGTTTTCCAGAACACGAAGGAACTGAACGCCAGCAAGTTAGGAGTAAACTGGGAAGGCCCGTACCAGATCTCAAGTATCTTAAAGGAAGGAGTCTATCGCTTACGAGACCCAGCGACACGGAAAACAGAGATAAGACCCTGGAATGTTATGAATTTAAAATATTAATATGTTTAATATAATAACAAAGAACTACGTAAGGGCTTGATTCCATTTGGTAGAATACGTAGGCAGCTCGTAAATAGACAAATCCAGCCCCTTCATAATAATATTGGTTTTCCAAAAAGAAATTTGTAAGCGAGCGCAAAAACAATCTAGAACAAGATAAAAAGTGTTATAAATATACAAACCCGAAGAGCGAATCCACCAAGTCCTAAAAAAGGAGGAAGAAACGAGAAGGCCTCACAGCAGCTCAGTCTTGATTCCCTTCGAGGGCTACAAATTCCCCGGCACTCTGGTCCGCATTAGTAGCATCAGCTCCACTTGACTCAGCGTTCTGAGCATCATCAGGACCTTGAAAGGATCCCTCGATAAAAAAGCTGGAGGGGTCGACCTAAGAAGTCCCGACCAGAGCCCTGGTGCCCGGGAACAAATCTCGAAACGGTAACTCGTTTATTACCAATTCGGATTCCTCATTGTATTTTGACTTCGCCGTGGATAGCCTTTCATTAAGAGTCGCCCTCTCGTCCGTTGCGTCGAACTCACCGGATTCAAATTCATCAATGAGCATAAGTTTAGACTCGAACTCACGGATGTCCAGGCTGAGCGTCCATTCCTCCTCCTTGCGAACCCATTTCCCGCGAACAAATTCAAGCACTTCGCGCCAACGAGAATCAATTGACTTCACTTCCTCCCCTTTACTGTGCACCTGAGCAGCGAGGTCATAGTTCCGCGACCTCAAGAGCTCTGTCTCGCGAGATATTAACTCTTTCTCCTCTGAGACGGCGGAAAGCTGTAATGCCAAGCCTTTCTTCTCAGACTGAAGGGCAATCATCTTCTTATCGAACTGCATGCGCTCACCCCTGAACATCTCCTAGAGCTTGGAATGAGACACCTAATGTTGTTCAAACTTATCCCCCGGTGGAGAGTTCAGATGCTTACTCTCCAAAGTGAACACAAGATTGTTCATCTCGGTAGTAGCCTAAAAGAGAATAACAAAGAACAATGGTCCCTTCCTGACCAAGAGAAATAAAGTAAAGAAAACAGAATCACATACCCGAGCTTGAAGGGAGAGAGCAGCCTCAAACTTGGCCCTCTCAAACATCTGGTCGGCAGGAAAAAAAGAGACCTCCTGAATGTGGAGAACGACAAGAACGTCGAAAGGATTATCAATAACGTGGTGGTTGACATCCTCAGGCAGAGCGCTTGATCCTAGAGTGAGGGAAGAAGGATGGCTGACCTGCTTATCATGGCGAGCTCGCTTGGAAAGGGGAGATTAAGAGCCCGTGCCGAGAAGGGGAGACGTAGAAATGTGAGCTATTTTCTCAACCTCCAGCATCTTGAAGCTATCGTCTCGACCAGTTTTCTCCTTCTCCTTCACGATCTTCTGCCTCCTTGGGCTGAGATAGGCGTGACCTTAGAACTAGGATTCTGGGATTTACTATTGGATGAAGATCGAGCACGACGAGAAGACCTGATAGACTGTTTAACTACGAAGATCAAAATCACAAACTCATGAGAAGAAGTCACCGCGTAAAAGATAATGATAATAAATAGAAGACTAACCAACGGAAGGCTCGGGAACAATTGGCTCCGAAGATAGGTAGTGCCTAATTCGAAGAGCGGAAAAGGAGTCCCAATGCACCTCATCGTCCCTCAACTTCGCCAGAAGGTTCTCAACCACCTCAGTAAATTCCAGGGATGGGTACGCTGCAGACAGGCAGATAAGAATAATTAGGTAAGAATCAGAATGGCGAACAACAACCACATATGGCAAGCAAAAAGTATAACCAGATTTGTCTCTCCAATCCTGAAAACTATAGTCCGGGTTAAACCCTCCGATAGAGGCCAGAAAAATTTTGAAGAAGAAAACCTGCTGTATCCAGTTTGTATCCTTGTTCGGGATCCCATCAAGAACCTTGCGATTATATCGATTCGAGAGGTAAATATCCTTAACACCCCGATTTCTTTTGACGATGTAGAAGCGAAGGAGCTCATGAACTCCAAACGGGATGCTAGTCTGTACCCACGTACCAAGAGAGCAAGAGTGATGCGAAGAAACGACGGGCACATTTGAGCGAATGAACGGTTCAAGGAATAAAGAATTAGAATTGGAAAGCAAAGGTGGCAATCACTAAAGTAAGTGACGTATGCACAAACCCATCCCGGTGGAGCATCCTACGAAGTTTGATTCTCGCTAGGGATTACGACCTCGAGATCCTCCGGAAAGTTAAAAACTTCCTGAAGCTTATTAAAGCCTTTAGATTTAAGACCCAGAGGATTCTTCGATTCCTTCCGTCGACGAACCCTAGGCTTAACCACTAATCTATGGGAATCGTCTGAAATCGTATCGGAATCATAATTGAGAGAATGAAAATGAGAAGCGGAAGCGATATGACAAGTACTAGATTCAGCAGCCATGAAGTTCCCAGAATAATAAGAAGATTGAGAGGAAGAAATCATACAAAACGCAGAATGTGAATGCAGAAAACACAAAATGAAGAGCGAATAATTAAAAGTGAGGAGGTTATCTGTCAAGAATATCGCAGGAAATAACAGAAGTAGAGGAAGATGAGAAGCCTTAAAACTAAACGAATGAGTATCCGCAACCGGGAGAACCGGTAAAATCCCAAAAAAGAATATAAACCGCCCGAATCTGAAGAAAAGATTTGAATGGACGGCCGAGATCGACTAAGAAAAAGAAAAAATACGAGCTCATAATGAAACAGGCTCAAGGAAGCAAACAGGCTCACTAATAAGTGGCCAGAATAAAAATGAATCAAGCGCGCATCAAAAATAATAATAATACGTCAATATCTAGAAAATGACAATGTAACGAGACCCAAGAGTCTTAAAAAACAAGGACAAAATATTTAAAAAAAAGGAAGAGAAGAGAAAAACAAAGCAAAAAGAAAAGAAGAGAAGCATCAATTTTCAGAAAAGCTTGGATTCGCCCCGGATGCAGCAGCGGGCTCGCAACCAACATTCATGTCTGCGTCATCTTCAGAGTCAGTGAGGAAGCAATGGCGCCCCAAGCTAAGATCAGACACATCCTCAGCATCATCTTTTTGATCCTCCAGCGCCAAACGGTCCTTCTCCGTAGCAAATGAGAAGTCATCGAGGGTTGGAACTCACAAATTCATCAATTCAAGAGCTGGAGCCTGATGTCAGCATGAGACATTAAAACTCGGTACTCTGAGTGCCTCCTCAGTCGTGAGAACATACCGTGAACCTCAGCTAGGTGGTCTTTATATCGCCTTCTCAGCGAGCTTGACTTTTTGCGCATGGCCTGAGCAATGGCCCTATCTTGAGAAATCATCCATTGATGTCGTTCAAAACATAGCGTCTTAGAACATAATCGGCCTCGCGATAGGTAAAAGCCAACTTCTTATGAACACCGTCGACCTCAGCTCGGAGCCTAGCACTATCGACATCACAAGCCACCACGGCGTCATTCAGAATCCTAACCGAGTCCGTCAGAACACCCGTAGATGGTCCAACTAAGTTCGGAGTCACCCTGGTGAAGGTCCCGGACTCGAAGCCGCCAATTGTCTTGTTAATCGCGGCCATAAACTATAAGACAAAGAAAACATGATCATGAACCCAACTAGACTAAAAGGGAGTACAGCACGAGGAAAGTGAAACACTACCATCCCGAAAGCGCCAACAAGTTCAATATACGCGTCTTTTGACACCATCTCGTCTAGCGGAGGAAGAGCGTGACCTCGCGGAGTCAAACGATTGAAGAGTTCGGATAACTTCTACGAATCTTCGACAATCAGATGGTCACGAGTATGATTGAAAGGTCAAGAATAGCAAGGGTTACCAGAAGACGAGCTCGGAGCCTCGTGAGCTTGTTTTGAAGGACGCTCCTCGTCAGTACATAGAGGACGAGGACAGGAACTCCCGCCTAAACAAATCTTTTTGCCCCTCCTCCGCTCAACGGGCAGCTCAGCTTCCGCGACAGACCCAGCAGTATCGAGAAGGATATCAGCATCCCAAGCCGGAGAACCAGCAGAACTACCACCACACCTGGACGACGACTTGAGGTACTAACGCGAGCAGATGCTCCAGAACGACGGCGAGATCCTAAGCAAGAACAGTTATAAGCAACTTCTCCTCAACCAAGAAAATACATAAATAAAGGAAAAGAAGTCAACCAGCGTGCGAAGAAGACTCAACACGGCCCGAACAATGAAACGAAGGTGACCTAGCCATCAGATATGTGAGGAGAGGAATGACCAGGGAGAAAGTGCGACAGACTCTGTCCGGAGTAAACGAGCACCAATGACAGTCAGCCTGTTTGAACCTTCGAACTAAGGCCGATAACTCCTTAGCTTCAAGGACTGGTGCGTGAGAAACTCAAAACAAAAGCGGTAGTCATTAGCTCATAAAATAAACAAAAAGAGACTCTCCCTAAGGAATCTCTACTCTACGGAAAATCAGACCACTAGCGAGGTGACTAGAGTCAAGCACTTGGTTAGGAGGGAAGTGTCCAATCGACCCCGGACACAGATTAAAGCAAAAAGTCTTTTCGAGCCATCCGTCTTGACGAACCGGAAGGCCCACGAGGATTCTAGTCTCTGGGTACGCGTAAGCATAAAAATTGGGTGGGGTCCAAACCGACGGACAGTAAAAAGCTGGAGGAAGATCCCCAATGAAAGTGTATCGCCAAGCTCGCGAGCAAGGACCAACGACGCGATCATTGAGCACATAAGGTTGGGAATGACTTGTTTGAACGAAAATCCCAGAGAGTTAAGCAGAGAAAGTAGAGGAGAAGAAATCGGAAACGAGAGGTTGCAATCGTCGAAGTATGAAGAAGAAATTAAAACATAACCCGGAGGGGAATTAGAAGGAAGACAAAGATCAATGTCACTGGAGACATGATGCCTAGCTCTGAATTCCGCCAAGTCACCCTCAGTAAGAGGGGGATAACGAGAGGTAGAGCGATTAGATGGATCGGCGGAAGAACGAGCCTTCGCCGATGCGGCTTTCCGAAAGAAGTGCGTGGAGCCATGAAAAATTAGCAACGATGAATGTGAAAATCAAGAGAGAAGAAAGAAGCAAGGAAGAAGTGAGAAACAAAACTAAGGAAGAAGAACAGTAACCGGGAGAATATAAAAAGTTTTACCTTGGAAACCGTAATGAAAGTCGACGAGCTGAAGGTAAGAGAAAGAATGGCAGTTTTAAAGGCCACTAAGTCCGAAAAACCCGCGATCACGATCAGTTGAGGGGGAAAGAAAATTGCAGGAATCGGAGTAAAATTTTTGTAAATCTCCCGGATTCGACAAGATCGGGGGGCAATTAGTGATACCTAAATGGATCCGACCCATTAAGGGAAGGCCCAACTCCGAGACCAGCTCAAGCAAAGAAGGAAAGTGAATCTCAAACGCAACCAGGGTAATAAATACGGGATCAATTGCAGCAAGATCGACGGAAACACAAAAGGAAATGACGAGCTCATCAACATTAACGGTAATTGATTCGGTTGAGCGTGATTGACGATCTGGACAATAATAAAATGGGATAAACGGACTCAAGCAAAGCATCTCAACTTGTTTAAACACAATCTACTTTGTACTTGAATTCTCTCCTTTTGTTGTAAGAATCTGTTTAAACTTATAAACCGAGTTTGAGCATTTTTTTTTACACCAAACATTTAACAATTAAAAAAACTTATATTTACAAAATGGAGAAAAATAGGTGATATTTTGGACTCATGTTGGAATCTTGAAAATGAGGAGTGTCGGATATAGGCAATGCGAAGTGGGGGCAAGCGATGTTCGCATTAATCAGATCATAATTGGACCATTGCTTATATTAGGCCTGCGATTTCGGGTTTTACGGGCCGGGTCGGGTTAATCGGGTATCAGGTAATTATTGAATTTTTAATTTGTTCCGAAAATAACCGAATCACATTTCGAATCGGGTCGGTTGGGTTATCGGTTATTTCGGGTATTGATTTTTTATTCCGAATTGACCTGAAAATTATGAAAAAAAAAATCTGAACAAAAATTAGGAGAAGACAAGAACGACGGAAAAGGGAAAAGGAGAAGAAGATTGAAGGAGAAGAAAGAGGAGGAAGTGATGGAGAAGGAGAAGGAGAGGGAGAAGGAGAGGAGAAGGAGAAGGAGAAGGAGAAGGAGAAGGAGAAGGAGAAGGAGAAGGAGAAGGAGAAGGAGAAGGAGAAGGAGA
>OVAX01001151.1:15287-52716 GCA_900406405.1 Lepidium africanum
AGATGGAGATAAAGATGGAGATGGAGATGGAGATGGAGATGGAGATGGAGATGGAGATGGAGATGGAGATGGAGATGGAGATGGAGATGGAGATGGAGATGGAGAAGGAGAAGGAGAATGAGATGGTGATGGAGAAGGAGATGGAGAACGAGAAGGAGATCAAGATAGAGATTGAGTGAAGATCGAAAAAGATTAAAGAAGAAGAACGAAAAAGATTTAAGAAGATGAAGATCGAGTGAAGATAGAGGAAGAAGAGAGGAAATTGAGGATGGTGAAGAAGAATCAAGGCGGCGTCTTAGGTTATAATTTTTTTTTGGGAGAAATTTTGGTTATCGTGATCCGAACCGACCCAAATATATAACCGAAATTTCTCCCAAATCTTTGCCAATTAACCCAAAATTAAAATTAATAACCGAACCGATTTGTCCATATCTCGATTCGGTTCAGTTCGGACAAATCTCTTCAGTTATAATTCTCATTATATTATTAGTTGCCCACTTCATAAATGCCTACCTTATAAAGCTCACATAATTAAAGAGGATTGTACTTGCAAGACAATTCAGACCCATTTAACAAACGACCAGAAATTTGGGCTGAGCCCATTAAGAAAAAGAGTTTTATTTTGATCTGGACGTGGTCGTCGTTTTGAAGAGACTTGAAGGCGACGGATTATCGAAGAAGAAGATGGCAACGACGGTGGGGCAGTGGCTTGAGGAAGCCCTCGTTGATCTCTGTGGGAAACCAGAGACCGGTTTGAGTTTCGATCGTGATGTCATCTCCGGTTTAGTCTCCTATTGCGATCTCGCTCAGCCTGTAGATGCCAAGGAGTATCTTGACGTAAATCCTTCCCTCTTTCCATCTAAAACATTAAATTGCCGTGTGATTCTCTGGATCATATGCGTTTAGCTTTTTCATCTACTTTTGGTCAGTGATTTTGGGCGATGGATAGAGAGTTAGTGTTTTAGGTATATTTGAGTTTAATTGAGTTGTGGATTTAGGGAATTGAGCTCTCTGAACTGCTGAAGAACTGATTTAGTTTAGTCTTTTTCGTATTAGAAAAGACTAGTCCTTGAGTTACAGCATCACATTAAGGGATTTTTTCCCACCATTTATGAGTTGCTATAGTTGTTCCATTGTCTGGTTTATAAACATAAATGAGATCTCTGGAATCTCTTCATGAGCCAATGTCACCAAATTAGAACTATATTACATTACGTGAAACATTTGAATATCATACTAGCTTCACATGTCTTGAACACTATTCTTCTAGCAACTAGCCTAGGCTAGCTAGTGTTCGTATGATTACGCTTATCTTGTTGAAATAATCGTATTGTTCTTTTATGTGGGAATGTCTTACTTGCGCTTGAGAAGAGTTGTGCTTCGCCAAAGGTTGACTGAGAAATAAGTTTTAGAAAAGATATCTAGTCCTGAGTAAGTAGGACTGATTGATTTATTGATGCCTTTATCCAGAATATTATCGGAAAAGAAGGCAAAAGCATAATTGCAGAGTATCTACAACGAAGAGGATATAAAGATCCATCCAACCATGTTGCAAGCAGTTCAGGTCCAGAATTACAAATGTATGTTAAGCCAAAGGTTGATAATGGTGCTGCTAGTGGAAGCAAGAAAGCATTTAAAACACCAAAAGAGGGAACATCTTCCAATCAGCAAACTGGAGCTGCAAAAGTAGCAGCTCCTATCCATCAAGTTAATCCTAAAAAGAAAAAAGGCGGAAAAGTGATTTCTCTAGCAGAGGCAGCTAAAGGATCAATAGTGTTTCAGCAAGGAAAACCATGTGCATGCCAAGCTCGTAGACACAGATTAGTGAGCAACTGCTTGTCATGTGGGAAAATAGTGTGTGAACAAGAAGGGGAAGGGCCTTGTAGTTTCTGTGGAGCACTTGTGCTAAAAGAAGGTAGCACATATGCTGGGCTAGAAGAAGGGTATACTCCAGTATCTGATGCTGATGTGGCAGCTGAAGCATATGCAAAAAGGCTTGTAGAGTATGATAGAAATTCAGCTGCACGTACGACTGTTATTGATGACCAAAGTGATTACTATGAATCTGAGAGTAGTACTTGGCTCTCTGCGGAGGTATATAGATAGTCTCCATTAATAAACGACATGTGGTGTTTGTTTCGCATTGACTTAATATTTTGAGTTGTGTTCCCAGGAAAAAGAGCTAGTTAGGAAGAAGCGAGAAGAGATTGAAGAAGCTGAACGAGCTAAAAAGAGCAAAGTAGTTATGACATTTGATTTAGTCGGCCGTAAGGTAACTCTCAAAACTCCCGTGTTCTCAAAATGTTTGAAATTAGAAATATCGTTACGTGTAGACATAAAAATAAGGTATCGAAAACCGTGCATCTAGGTTTTTTTATTAGTCTCAACTCATTTTCCCTGTCTCAAGTTTCTCTGCAATGATACTATCTATTTCTTCGGTCTTCACCTTCTTGTCTTATGCAGTAAGACATGCTTAAATTGCTAGAATCCCTATTGATATGATTGTCCTGGTGGAGAGACTCATATCGAGGTACTAATGATCCACAATTTGATACATTACAGGTCCTGTTAAACGAAGATGATATCTCAGAGCTAGAGTCAGGGAACAGGATTCTGGGACCATCCGGAAACAAAACCGTTAACAGAATAAAACCGAACCCGACTGCCAAAGTCGTTCCAATTTTCTTAGATCCGGGACCAACCGAGAAGAAGCCAAACAACTCCTCCTCTAAAAGAGACAACCAAAAAAACCGAAATGGCTTGTGTCTGGAGATTACAGGAAGGGTACAACATGACAGAAGTGAACTCAAGTACTTACAAGCTGATCCAAAAATGGACGTTAAATCTTGGCCATCAGGAAACGATGGGCTTCATGTAGAAGATGGTGGTGAATGCTCTTTAGATTACGACTGAAATTTTTTCAGTAGCCCTTTGGAGAATTAACCGAACATTGGTCTGTCTTGTACCCGGTTAAATGTTTCCGGTTTACGTAACCGGATACTTTATCTTCAGTGTAAAAGTCCACGTCGAAATGACAAAATGGTTGATAATGTCGTCGGTCAAGAATCACGTGTTCGGACATTTGGGTTTCTCATGTGCTTACGTGGCGAGATGTAATTGGGTAATGTTAAATTCTCTCGGTTTTATTAAGATAAGATTATTCGTCTCCACGTGTAACGTGTTCCCAGCTATCAAATCCTTTTCTTCGAGCACTATGTATTTTTTATTTAAATTTTCATTCATCGATAATAGAATAGAATAGAATATGTTCCAAATATAAAAATTAGTTTAATTACTACTTTCATAAATTCGTTAAATTAATCTATAGAAATTGGACTTCATACAGAAGTTTTATTTTGTAATTTATCATGGATTTTATGTTCATATCCATACACAACTTTTTTTTATCACTGAACAATACAAAAGTTTTAATTAGAAGAAAAAATATGAATATGCAAAAAGTTAAACTTTGTCAATTCGAGGCTCTGTTTGATTGAATCCACCAAGTGATGGTGAAATTAAAAAACAATATAAGTAGTGTATTATTTATGATTAAGACAATAAATAATCTTCTCGAGCTTAATAAGTAATGAATAGTGTAAGATCGATAAAAAAGCAACATTGATATGATGGGACACAAGTTCCTTTGTTATCCACACCTTTTTTCTTCAAAAATCTCTTTTAAAAAATTATAAATAATGTAAAAGAACATTTATGACGTCACCCACCAATGACTTCTTATAATGGAAAAGATTCCATCTGCCCCCTACCAGAAAATCCGAAAAACTAGCTCATTTATATACATATATACATACACTCATACATACATATATAAAGTTTTGTTTCATTTGTCAAATTAACCATAGAAATTCTCAAATTTTAGTTTATATTTCTTATAATTTCTTATTTTATAACTAAGAGATGTTCTGATTTTCAGAGGATAACGAGACTCTGGTCAATAGGGATCATGCATTATCCTGTACAGAAGATTAAGATTTCTGACATTAAATGTCAACGATCATCATATTTTACTGTAATTCTCTCATAAGTTGGAAAAGCCCATATGAATGCCCTAATTAAGTGGAAATGACAAGCATTTTCATGAGGAAAATAGATCGCTAGCCTAAATCAATATGATAATTTGTTTCTAAAGTGAAAACCACTAAACAACAAGCACTTAAATTTATATTTTATAATATTGGTGAAATGGCTAAGCTAACTTTCCAATGAAGAACTAGTATTAATTTGATAAAAGAAATTTCAGATATGTGATCAATTCAAAGAGTTAAGTCCCAAAGTCGGTAAATTCACACACACACACATATATATATATATATATATATATATAATTCTTTAGTGCTCAAACTCTATATATAAAAACAAAGGCAATATGACTCGACCAAAAAAAAACAAAGGCAAATATGATTCACAGAATAATTAAATATATAAATGAAATATATATATATACAGATATGTTGATGCTGAAAAATAAAAAGAAGAGAAAATAAAGGTGTAAGAATTAGACAAAAGATGGCAAGAGAGGGTCTGGCAAAAATGTGAGATGGTAAGATGTCAATTTCAATAGCCACATTTATTTGCAAAGGATACCGCAATCGCCATGTGGTCTCTTTAAACACAACATTTTGTGTCAATACATAACAAACCACCAGCTGTACCAGTCGCTGTTTGCATCCTAGCTAGTTGCTGCGACTGCGTTTCAACCAAAAACTGTTAATTACGCTTATGTGATTACTTTGCATTATGAGCTGGTGACTTTTTTTTTTAGCATAGAGAAACATATTATAAGTTAAGAGACAAGTGGGTCCAAAATTTTTGAGAAAAGTTGTAATTTATCTGTAAAAGCTTGCTGGTTACAACCTGCAACCTCACACTTTAAGCCTTTTTACACAACTTTTCTAACAAATTTCCACTTAATTTTACTTATTTCTAATCTATTTTTACTGATTAATTCCTTCCCAAAATATAAAATATAGTTTTCGATCATTACAAAGTTTTACAAACTGAATAGGAATTGGTTATAGATCAGTTTGTATATTTTATGTTTTACATATTTGATAAATAACTAAATAATACTATGTCACTGTAGATTGACTATTCGAACAAATTTGGCTATCTTTTGTAACTACAAACTCAAGGTAGTGAGGATAAATAATCTATTTTTTGTTAATAGGACAAGTAATTTCAGTGAGTAAATAAATAGGCACGTAAAAAACCACTGTAAAAAACCTAAAACAGTGATTTTTTTTTCTTTTTGATAATTGTTGTATGTTGAGATGAAACTAAATGCATATTGATGGACTGAATGTTGTTTGCTTTCATAATTTTATCATCTTTTTTTTTTGTGTGTATAGAACCAATCTATAAGATCTACCTTGTGTAACTTGACTTATAAGTTTAAATTCAATTAAATATTTGCATTCTTATTAGAAAAATCAAATGCGTATTGGTCGTGTAATTAGATGTTCTTTGAAAGCTTTATGTCCAAGAGTTATCGAAGATCCGTGTTCTATATATAAATCGATGTTATCGAACTATATGTTACTAATGTCTAATTAATGAAACAGTTGTTAAACAGTATCTTACATATTTTGATATTAATTAAGTATTTCATATACCTTTCTTCTAAGAAAATTTGTGGAACATTGTAGATATCGTTGATATATATATATATATAGTAGAAAATGATTACAACCAAACTACACACCTTTTCATAGTAATAGTATACTACTATATTCTATGAAACTACAATATATTAACTCCATAATTATTTTCTTTGAAAAGTTCAAAATTTTGAGAATAGACATTTAGAAAATTAATGATCTTTGAAATGGTCATACAAACGCATACATATATATATATATAGGGTATAAATGGTAATATCTGAATCCAATTAAATCTAGCTGAATGTTAAATTTGACTGATTTTTTTTTTTCAGTGAAATCTGGCTGAATAAATAAAAATCAAATGATAACAGAAGAATATGACTGAATTTTGTGAAATTTAAAATATTAATTCAATAAAAAAATAAAAAATAGCATGCCTCATAAAACAACTTAATTTAAAAATAAATTTTGAAAAATTTAACTAATACTTCAAAATTAAATAATAATTAAGAGTCTTATAAAAAAATTAAATTCCATGCTGTTTTGGTTTATATATATATATATATATATATAGATTTATTTATTTAAATAAGTAGCCTATAAAACCAAAGTAAATCTAATATGAAATAGAATTTATCAAACCGAACTGAAATTGACTAAATAGTTAAATAAAACCTAAATTCATATACCTGAAAAACTAATTTGAACTTGGTCATACAGAGAACTAAATCGAATATCAAATTACATGAAATACAATTATATACCTAAAAATTATTTTTATTAAAAATTTGATATTTAAATATTCAAAATTGTAACTAGAAATTTGATTATATTAATATTCGTTTTGGAACAAAATAAGAAAAATCCAAAATATTTAAATTTTTTAGACTGTTTTTATGAAATCTTAATTTGTTTTGATTTTGAAAAAAAATACGTAAATTCGAACTCAATCAAAACTAAATAGTTCATATAAAATTTGGATATCTTACAAACTACCATAATTGAACCATACCCGATTTATACGGAATCGAGCTTAATCCATAAAATATGTCTAAATAGATGTTAACTAAATCAAATCAAAAACCTGAAAATTTGAAAAACCTAAATGGAATTTATATAGGTCTTGAATGTCCATACTTAACAAGGAAATACACGAGTTATGATGAATGTTAACAAAACTGCAGAATCCTATTATAGGCCATGTGTCCGCGTTACAATTCAAACACTAAATAACATCGTTCAATGTAAGAGAAAAAATTATGACCTACAAAGAAAAACTGGAGGGGTACAAATAAAAAAGATAAATCATGGGGACATGACCGCATGAACTATGTTCTAACTTGGGTAATGGGGTAAAGATGAAAGGACATTACCATATAATGCCACTAGCTAATAGCGACTTGCAGACTTAGAATTATTAAATCATAAACATATACACTATAACTTTTATGTTCGTATTTTTGATACGCATCAATAAAGCATTTTGAAAAGAAAAAAAGTAATAACTATTGGTTTACACTTTGACATTTTCTTACAACTATTTTTGTTTTCATCTTGCTTTATTAGTTATCTTCAAAAAATGTAAAATTCATACATGAATATTTAGTTAATTTCCATAATCAAAAATTGAGAAATATTAGTATGTGAAGTTTAGTATTAAGTTGAGAAATTTGCAAATCCATATAAACAAAATGAATAATATAAGGAAACGACAAAGAAAAAGGTAAAACACATGAGATGGATGAAAGGAAGTTCGAAGATGACCCACATCTCATATCATACATTTAGTTAATGAAACATGCCCAGCCTGTTTTGTACAATAAGCTAAGATATGTTACATCAAACACACCAATCAGTTCTTTGTATTAAAGTTATTTGTTTCACGATTTTGAAACATTTTTATTTTCAATTCCAAATCCGAATTTGTGGATTCTTGCCTGTCTTTCGTCCTCCTTGTCTATCCCATTAATTCAAACTCGTAACTAGCGTTATAACAAAATAATTTGATTAATAACTTCAAAATCAACATAGTTTTTACGTTTCAAATCACAGATTGTCTAAGTTTATATAATATACCACCAAATTTGACAAAAAAGAAATTATATACCAAATTTTTATTTGTAACTAAAACGTTATATGACTTGTGACGAATGAATCAAATAAACATTTTGTTAGTAATCGTTAAAGATACTATAAGATAAACCGTGTTTCTAAACAGCAAAAACATTATGAAAACTAACTAAATATTTAATATGATCGAGTCTCGACATATCCAAAGGATTATCGACGGAAACAGAACTTAAAATACAAAACAATAGTTACGAAAAATATATACATATATATATATATAAACACATTCCATTTTATATAAAACACATTACATGTAAATCATATTTCAAATTACAATAAAACATATTTAATAAAGTAAGACTAATAATTACGCTAAATTGATACAATTATTTTTTCAATTTCCGGTTTGGGATCAACACTACAGTTCGAATGAGTAAAATAATTTTTTTTATTCAAATCGAGTGGTCGCATTTTTTTCCTAGTTTTTTATTTGTCTTCCACCACCTGGAACTTTTTTAGTTTTCACTTCATAACCATATAGAAAATCAGCTCTATTTTTCATTTCAACAATTTTCCTAAAAAAAACTTCTAAAATTACTAAATTATTTAAAATTAGTCAAGAATTTTTTTTTTTGTTTCCAACTTAAGTCAATTAGATTAGATGATGTAACCAATGTTGAGGTATAGAATCCACAAAAACCTAACTTCTGGCAAGATATCTAACACTACGAGATAGAAAATCAGCTTTGTGATTTAAAGAACGAGGAATAAAAGAAAGAGAAAAAATGGCGGAAAAGACAACGGAGGTAGAGAAAGTCTTCTGGGAGAGGCGCAAGAGCTGGCCATCTTCCACCATCTTCAAGATATCAGAACAGTCCACTGCAAAAGCCACCTCCAGGAAACCTAAAGAAAAGAGAAAGGACATAGCGCAAAGAAGGGCTTCAAGCTCATCATGCAGGGGTGATAAGCTCCGAGGGATGCTACAAGCACCGAAATTAGAATCAGAGCAGGTGTTAGAGAAGCAAAAACCAGCCAAGACCCGAATAAAATTCGGAGTCATTCCACGAAGCACCTATGGCCTGTAAAACCTGGATGTACAACTAATGGCCGGGAAAAAATCACTTGATCAGAGGGGGCAGACGGACTCACTGGAGAAGGCGCCACTAAGGAAGAGCCCTAAGCATTTGCATTGAACCAAGAAGCTGCCTCATTTTCAGCATGACGAATCAGATCGCTAAGGTGCCGATCTAAGTTAGAGAAGAGCTTATCGTTTCTCACCTTCCAGATAAACCATAAAATCCAGGGAAAACTAGACTTATCAATATGAGGGGGAAGACGCCAAAAAAGATAATCAAGTTTTGATGAAGATTCTTGTATTATCCAGGATGCTACCAAGGTGTCGACGGTTGGTCATGGTAGACACATTGCAAGACTCTACTTTCTGGACAATACTTTTCAAGCAAATTAGCCAACAGTTCTAGTGTTTCTCTCTGTAATTCAGTAGCTCTTGATGCTCATGTTTGGCACAATAGTCTAAGTTATCCTTCTTTCTCTAAGATTGATGTACTGAACAAAGTCCTTGGTTTACAGAAATATAATAAAGATTTTTCAGTTAATTGTGAAATCTGCCAATTAGCCAAACAAAAGCACTTGCCATTTGTGTCTCACTACAACATGTTTTCTTCTCCATTTGATCTTGTGCACATTGATACATGGGGTCCATTTGCTGTTGAATCTCATGATGGTTACAAATATTTTTTAACCATTGTAGATGACAACACATATGCTACTTGGGTATTTCTGATGAAATCAAAATCTGATGCTCTGCACATTTTTCCAGAGTTTTTACATATGATTGAGACACAATTCAATGCCAAGGTTAAGTCTGTAAGGTTTGTTAATGCTCCAGAGTTGAAGTTTACTGAGTTATTCAAGCAGAAAGGTATCATCTCCTACCATTCTTTCCTTGAAACTCCAGAACATCATTTAGTAGTTGAGCGTAAGCACCAACACATTCTCAATGTGGCTCGCTCCTTACTGTTTCAATCCCATTTTTCCATAGATACTGGTCATATTGTATTCTCTCTACATTGTTTCTCATTAACATATTACCATCACCTCTTCTTGACAATAAATCTACTTTTAAATTGTTATATTCTAAGCCACATGATTACACTATGTTATGAGTCTTTGGTTGTTTGAGCTACAAATCGACTTCTTCTCAACAACATCACAAATTTATGCCCCGGTCTCGTGCTTGTGTATTCATTGGATACCCTACAGCTTACAAGGGGTACAGACTTCTAGATTTGGTAACAAACAAGATTTTATTTCCAGACATGTGGTGTTCTTCCAACACATTTTTCCTCTAGCTCACACAGGTGTTTGTCCTTTAGTGGAGTCTTTTCCTGAGACTGTTGTTCCTGATACTGCTACGGTACCAACTCCAGCTTCTGTTTCACCATGTGAGCCTTCATCTTCTGACATTGTATCCATCACAAATTATACTCTTCCTTCTAAACGACAAAGTAAACTCCCTACAGACCTTCAGGATTATTATTGCAATCTACTATCTAACGCTCGTTATCCAATCTCTGCATATGCTAATCTCACACATTTGTCTCTGGATCATCAAGCATTTGTTTGTGCAATAGACAAATTTTCTGAACCTACTTGCTATAGCCAAACAAAGAAGATTAAAGAATGGCTAGAGGCTATGAGATTTGAGATTGATGCTTTGGAAGAAACTTACACTTGGGTTGCGTGTTCTTTACCTGAAGGAAAGGTTCCAATCCGATTTAAATGGATTTATAAAGTAAAGCTTAATGTTGATGGTACTTTAGAGTGTTTCAACGCTCGTTTGGTGGCCAAAGGGTATACTCAACAAGAGGGTATCAACTTTGTTGATACTTTTTCCTCTGTTGCCAAAATGACCACTGTCAAGACACTACTCTCTGTCTCAGCTGCAAAGAATTGATTTCTTCACCAATTGGATATTTCTAAAGTATTCCTTAATGGGGATCTTGATGAAGAGATCTATATGTAATTACCTCAAGGTTATGCTTCAAGAAAGAGGGAACAATTGCCTGCTAATGCTGTTCTAAAACCTCAGAAATCTCTATGTGGTCTTAAACAAGCGTCCATGCAATGGTTTTTACAGTTAAGTTTTGCTCTCTCTAATTTGGGTTTTCACAAGCCCTCTGCAGATCATGCTTTATTCACCTGTAATGATCAATCTGGTTATGTTGCTCTACTTGTTTATGTCGATGACATTGTCGTTGTAAGTGACAATGAAGTTTTGGTAACTAACTTGATCAAAGACTTGGCTGCAGTGTACAAGCTTCGTGATCTTGGACCCTTGAAGTATTTTCTCGGCCTTGAGATAGCTCGCTTTAGCAAAGGTATCTCTATCTATTAGCATAGATATGCTATGGAATTACTTGAGGAAATTGGTCTTTTGGGCTATCGACCTTCTAGTATTCCAATGGAGCCTAGTTTGAAGTTGATTTTACATTGTGATGAACCACTCCTTGAACAACTAAAACTTTATCATCGTTTTGTAGGAAAATTAAGGTATTTGACAATCACCATACTCGAAATCACATATGTTGTGAACAAACTATGTCAATTATCTTATGCACCAAAGGCTTCTCATCTCAATGCAGCTGACAAAGTTTTACATTACATCAAAGGAACCATTGGTTTTGGTCTATTATATTCTTCCACTAGTGATCTTTGTTTATTAGCATTCTCTGATGCAGATTGGTCTTCTTGTCCTGATACAAGACGTTCCACTACTAGCTATTGCATGTTTTTATTCAAAATATTATGAATTTGAAACGAATAATAATTGTAACAAAAATTATCACAAATTTTCATGATAACTCAAATAGTTTTTATGTACGTAGAGTATTCAATTTTATTTTTGCAAGAGACCCAACCGGTACCATCATATGTAACACCAAAATGGAAAAGCATGTAGATATACAACTGTAAATTAATACTTGTGAAGGTTTTTCTTAACCTTCTCATTTCCTGTTGGGCCATATTCGATAAAGATGAAGCCCAAATAACTTAAGAGAAAAGCCGAAGAAGAAAAATAGAAGAGAAAATTTGTTGGGTCATAATTCGGCCCAGGAAGCTTTGACCCAGTCCAAGTCTTCATTGTTGAGTTCTTCTTCTCTACTTAAGTCTTCGTCTTCTTCTCTAATGTGGTTGATTTTTTTTTAGTATCGCCATTGTTATATCAGAAAACTGTAAAAACACAAGAAAGAAAGTTAGTGGATTCCGGATTCACAATCCGAAGAGAGACGTACCTGAATTACTTCATGGAACTCTATAAAACCTCTATTGCAATCTTTATTTTCTCCTTCTAGCTCGCGATTTCTTCAGATCAAAATCAGAATCTAAATTCGATGTTGAGTTCATAATCTTCAAAGTTCAGATCAAACGAATTCAGCTCGATGGTATTTAGAGTAACTTAGATTCTTTAACAAGTGGTATCAGAACATCCAGGTCTCAAAAGCAAGTTGATAAAACAAGAATCAAGCTGATAAGTCCGAAGAAGAAGAAAGATTGAAGAAACTTACCAGATTGGGAGATAAGAAGATTGAGAGTTGTCTCAGGGCTTGAGACTAATCTTCAGCAATAAACCAAGGCGAATCGGAGATACCTGCTTACAACGAAACACAGAAGACCCAAAACAAGATTAGCAATTCAATTCAGATAACAATCAGGGAGTTGAATTCTAATCAATTCTCTTCTTTAAAGTTTAATTCCAAAAAGTTCTTTGGGATATTAATTTGGTTCAGGAACGTTTTATAGTTAGAAAATCAAACAGAGTCTTGACTTATTATTCTGCAGGTAATACTTCAAGATTGTTTGTGTTCATAACTTTCAAATGGAACCAACTGTTGGAAAGTTAGAAGTTAAGAGGTTCGATGGTCAAGGGGATTTTGGTTTGTGGAAATATCGTATGTTGGGACAGTTTGAGATTTAAGGGTTATTGACTGTTCTAGAAGAAGATCATGAAGAAGAACAGATTGTTGAACAAACAACAGTAACTGATGAAGAATCAGAAAAGAGATCAAGGTTGATAAAACAAAAACTAGTGCTAAAGATCCAAAGTGGGAATCGAAGGACAAGAGAGCTAGAAGTTTACTCAGTCAGTGCCTAACAGATTTAGTTCTAAGAAAGGTTATGCATGAACCAACTGCTTTCAAGCAGTGGAAAGCATTGGAGAGAGATTACCAAACGAAGACAAAGGAAAACAGAGTATACTTAAAGAGACAGTTCTCTCTGTATAGAATAGATGAAGATAAGACTAGAGAGGAAAATCTTGATTCATTTCTGAAATTAATCAATGATCTAGAAAGTCTTAAGGTCACCATTCAAGATGAAGATCAAGCTACTGCTTTACTGAACAGTCTACCGCCACTCTTGATCCTCTAGTTCATACCCTTTAGTTTGAAATGCCAAAGATTCACTTACAATGGACGATTTTATCACTGGAGCCTATGATATGGAGTCAAACCTTAAGCAAAAGGGTTTACTATACAAGAAAAAGAATGCATAAGGTTTAGTGATGGAATCCGGAGGAAGGTCTGAGAAAAGATATGAAGGCAAATGAAGCAAGAAGGATAGAAGCAAGTCAAAAGGCAGAGGAAGGTCAAAGAGTAAAACAAGAGGAAATTCAAAAGCTTGCTGGACTTGTGGTTCTGAAAGTCACTGGAAAAGAGATTGCCCAGAACAGAAGAAAAATGGAGAAAGTGAAAAGAATCAAGGCTCAGGTAATATCACAGTAGTGTTACCAGAAAGTTCAACTTATACAACAAGTCTTATTGCAACAGCAAATGATTGGGTAATGGATTCTGGCTGCACATTTCACATGACACCAGACAGAAGTGTATTGACAGATTTCAGAGAGCTTGAAGGAAATCGTGTATACATGGGAAATAACACTTATTGTATAGCCAAGGGTCTAGGGAGTATTACTGTGGATAATACAGATGGATCCCGCCTAATTCTAAATGACGTGAGATATGTACCAAAATTGGAAGGAACCTAATTTCCTATGGTCAGTTAAAACAAGCAGGATGTTGGTATAAGGGTGAAAATTTTAAAGTAGATTTCTTCAAGAAAAATAAAAAGATTCTAACTGGAAATTATCAGAATGGATTGTATTATCTAGAATTTAAATTTCAGATTCCAGAAGTCAATATTGCTAAGGAATCTACTGATATACCGGAGAAATGGAATAGGAGGCTTGCTCATATTAATCAAAGGACAATGGAAACATTGGCCAAAAAAGGCTATATAAGAAAGGAGGAAATCAAGAACATTGGTTTCTGTGAGACTTTTGCTTTAGGGAAGTCACATAAGCAAAGTTTCAAAAGGTCAGAAAGCTTATCTAAAGGAATTTTGGACTATAGTCATTTTGATATATGGGGATCTTTTCATGTCACGCCAAGTATAGCTGGTTCACAATATTACATAAGTTTTATTGATGATTATTCTAAGAAGACTTGGGTGTATTTTCTAAAAACCAAAGACGAGGCATTTCAAAAGTTTGTGGAATGGAAAACTTTAGAGGAGAACCAAACAGAGAAGAAGATCAAGTGTCTAAGGACAGACAATGGATTGAAATTTTGTAATTCAAAGTTTGATCAGTTATGTAAAGATTCAGTAATCAAGAGACATAGGACATGTCCTTATACACCACAGCAAAATGGCGTCTCAAAAAGGATGAACAGAACTATTATGGACAAGGTGAGATGCATGCTTTCAGATTCAAGGTTAGGTGGAGAGTTTTGGGCAGAGGCAACAACCACAGCCGTTTATATTATAAATAGATCACCAGCTTCTTCATTAAACTTTGAAATCCCAGAAGAAATTTGGACAGAGAGAAAGCTTGACTACAGTTATCTCAGGAGTTTTGGTTGTATAGCTTATGTCCATACAATCAAAGAAAAGATTAAACCTAGAGCTATAAAAGGTGTATTCATAGGATATGGTCTGGGAACTAAAGGTTTCAGGATATGGTTAATCGAGGAATGTAAGATTATCACAAGTACCTATGTGGTATTTGATGAAGGCACTCTATGGAAACAACTTGATACAAAAGATTCAAAGGAAACTCATAAGATAAGAAAAAGAGTTACATTCAGTGATAACTTAGAAGAAATTCTTGGTGAGGATTCAAAGAAAGTTTCAGTTACAGTGTCAAGCGGAGCAATGTCACATGGGAAATAACAAGTTTTGTCAAATACAGAGGAATAAGATAATTCAGGTAAGGGTCAAGAGATAGCAAATGATGATAGTGATCAGGACTATATTTTAGTTCGTGACAGGCAGAGAAGATAGATTAAACCTCCCTCCAGGTTTGATGATGCAGACTTCACAGCTTATGCATTGGCAAGTTCAGAGAACTTGAACTTTGAAGAACCAAAGACGTATCAAAAAGCCCAGAAAGGAGTTGACAAAGATCTCTAGAATGGTGGGATGGATGAGGAGATGGACTCATTGAAAAGAAATTTTACATGGGATCTATGTGACAGACCTAAGGATCAGAAGGTTATAGGTTGTAAGCGGATTTACAAACTAAAACAAGGAACTCCATGAATTGATGAACCTAGATTCAAAGCTAGATTGGTAGCTAAGGGATATTCATAAATAGAAAGCATCAATTACAATGAAGTTTTTGCGCCAGTGGTGAAACACACTTCAATAAGAATTCTACTCTCAGTTGTTGCAAAGTATGATATGGAGCTAGAACAGATGGACGTAAAGACAGCTTTCTTACATGGAACTCTAAAGGAAACTATTGATATGAGCAACCAAAAGGATATATAGAAAAAGGTAAAGAGGATAAAGTCTGTCTTTTAAAGAAATCACTCTACTGTTTGAAATAGTCACCTAGAGAATGGAACCACATGTTTGATTCATTTATTCTCAAGAAAGGGTTCAAAAGAAGTGAGTATGATCCATGTGTTTACTATAAAGGTAATGAACCAAAAACTACGATTTATCTACTTCTATACGTTGATGATATGCTTATAACAGCTATAAGTAAACAGGAAATCCAGAAGCTTAAGAGGATGTTAAATTCAGAATTTTAAATGAAGGATCTTGGTCAAGCCAGAAAATTTTTTGGAATGGAAATCTTAAGGAACAGAAAAGATGGATCTTTAATTCTTTCTCAAAAGGGTTACTTGTTGAAAGTTTTAAAGTCTTTTAATATGGAAGACTGCATGTCAGTGCAGACTCCCATAGGTTCACATTTCAGGATTCAAAAATCATCAACAAAAGAAGAAAGATCACAGGAAAAGGACATGGAGAGCATACCTTATGCTAGTGCCATTGGGAGTTTGATGTACTCAATGATAGGATCACGTCCAGACATTGTCTATGGCGTTGGTCTCGTCAGCAGATACATGTCAAATCCAAACAAGTCACATTGTGGCTTCTATGATTCGGATTTTGCATCTGATTTAGACAAGAGAAGATCTATTTTAGGTTTTGCATTCACTATTAGAGGTAACACAGTTAGCTGGAGATCAAGATTGTAGAAAGTGGTGGCTCTATCAACAACAGAGGCAGAATATGTTTCTTTATGAGATGCTAGCAGAGAAGCTATTTGGCTACGAGGTCTATGTGAAGAACTTAGTTTCAAGCAACAAACAATTAAAATATATTGTGACTCTCAGAGTGCTATACATCTAGCCAACAGAGTTTGCAGCGAAAGGAACAGGCATGTTAAAGTCAAATATAATTTCATCCGAGATGTAATAGATGATGAGCTGGTTAAAGTCACCAAAATTCATACCTCAGTCAATCCCGCAGATATGATGATGAAGGTTTTACCGGGAAAAAAATTCAGAGATTGTCTCAAGTCTCTGAACATGACTGAGATCTGATTAGATCTCAGTCAAGCTTTGGTCTTGGATCTGAAAAAGAGATGAAAAGACGAAGTGTTGTCTGTTATTTATTCCACAAAAACGAAAGTAATCATAAGAAGAAGAAGGTAAAATCTCTAACTTTATAAACTAATCTGTAGCACTTGTATGTTGGTTTGCTGGTGTTTCTTCTTAACAGAAAGTCATGCCAGAAGATTTTCTCCATCGGGAGGAGATAATCCAGAAGTTTCTTGAAGAATCTCATAGGAGAAGATGAACAGTCTTTCTTTGAAAGGAAAGGATCCGAGAAGCTAAAAAGAACATGGTCTAGAAGGACTTAGATCATTGAGGTTTTCTTTGCGAAGAAAGGAGCTATAGGTGTTAGCTTCGGCGAAGAGACGAAGTCAAAACCGGTGAACAAAGGTATCGACGGCTAACTTTGGGTTTTGTGTTGAGATAAGTTTACGACAAAGGTGGAGTTTTGTGAAGGTTTGTCTTAACCTTCTCATTTCCTGTTGGGCCATATTCGAGAAAGATGAAGCCCAAATAACTTAAGAGAAAAGCTGAAGAAAAAAAATAGAAGAGAAACTTTGCTGGGTCATAATTCGGCCCAGGAAACTTTAACCCAGTCCAACTCTTCATTGCAGAGTTCTTCTTCTTCTACTGAAGTCTTCGTCTTCTTCTCTAATGTAGTTGATTTTTTTTTTTAGTATCGCTATTGTTGTATCAGAAAACTATAAAAGCATAAGAAAGAAAGTTAGTGAATTCCGGATTCACAATTCGAAGATAGATGTACCTGAATTACTTCAGGGAACTCTATAAAACCTCTCTTGCAATCTTTCTTTTCTCCTTCTAGCTCGCGATTTCTTTAGATCAACATCAGAATCTAAATTCGATATTGAGTTCATAATCTTCAAAATTCAGATCAAACTAATTCAACTCAATGGTATTTTGAGTAGCTTAGATTCTTTAGCAATACTACTTAATAATGTTCGATACAATCTTTCAACAATATTTTATTGATTACAAGGGAAGCACGGATTTGGACAATTGGGGACGTTATAATTTCTTATATAAGAGATATAATTAAAATTTTACAGGACAAACTGTAAAAAAAAATTAATAATATGGACTGGTCACTTGTGTTTCTGTCATTTTACATTTATGAATAGAACAATACATTTGATTCCGTCCTAGGTGGGAGTAGACTTCAATCTACAATTATTAATTAATAGTACAAATCCATTGATTAGTGAATTAGTTAAGTGATAAACTAAAGGACGTAATTATTTAAGAATTAGCCCTAGCTATAGTGCTTGAATTTATTTAAAATTAAGAGCCTATTAATTACACAAATTAAAGCAAGTACCATCATCATATATACTCATGGATATTTATCAAAGTTTTAATATAAATAAAGAGAGGGGATCCCAAAGCTATCATCATCCACATTTACTCTTACCACACTTTTGATTCATTATGTCTCTTTTTCTATTCTTAATTATTGTGAATTAATTAATTATATATACTGCTATTTTGTACAAACAAGACCTGATACGATCCACGTCAAGATAGATTGTAATATATAAGCATAACACTATAGTAATTATTGAAATGATACCAATTATATATGGAACTCATAGTCTATAAAATTATAGAAAAAAAATTCGAAATGCTAGTTGATAATATCTCTATCGTGTAAATGATTCCTTGCTTTCATATTACTAACAAAGAAATCTTGTTCAAAAACGTAGATAAAATTTTGTGCAATCGTATTGTTTAGATAGTAGTCAAATTTATCGAGAAAGATTTATTAAAACCAAATACAGTAAGAATAATCCAGTAATAACAATAAAATATGGGTTAAAATTTAATAGAGTAAAAAAAAAAAGAAGGAAATGAATAATAATTGACGGCAAAAGTGGCAGGGGAAGAATGATTACGTGAATGAAGTGGGACCCAAAGGTTTGAAAATATAAATAAAATTTTGACCAAATGGAATTATTTAATAGAGTAAATAGAGGAGTGTGGGGCCCAGGATGCTCTCGTCGACCTCTCCATTGTCTTTATGGAATGAATGATAAAAGAGGACACCTCACGTGGACTCTGCAGCCACAACGACTCTCTCCAACCATATCCCTTCTCTTCTTCTTCTCCTNTCCAACCATATCCCTTCTCTTCTTCTTCTCCTTTTTTTTCTCATTTTTTTTTTTTAATTTAACCATTCTTCTTTTTATTTATTTATTCACCACTATATATTAAAGTCCAGTTTGTACAATTTCATCTCATTTATTAACGCAACGTTCAGATTTTTCCATTTTCAACTTGTCGTGAAAAAGTATTTCTTTTGTACGCTTTACATTGTAGCCTATTTTTACGGTGGACTCATTATACTTACTTTTTACCTACACAATATAATAAACAATTTATATGATGATCTAGATTCCAATATTATTTGACATATTATATAAAAGAAAATTCACTAGGCTGTCAAAATCTAAAAGACGTATTAAGTAACTCTACCGGACTGATTTTGATAGCAGCAGACATTGGAGAATTAACGTTGAAATTTTTAACATTTCCAATTTGCATATTTGCATCAATCTTAATCGTTTTCATAATACAATATTTGTTTTCTTCTTCGTCTATTAAATGACATTCCCATTTTGTTGACGATTTCTCTTTTTTTTTTCCTTCATTATTTTAATATTATACCAGAGATTTAAGTAATAAACAAAACAGTGGTACTGTAGTTTGATTCTAATAATACAAAAATAGAGTTATGTTTTAGGCTACATTAAAAAATCTGGAGTTTGTATGTACTACCTCTCCAGTAATTAGTTGTGTTTTGGTCTAAATTTTCCTGATCAACAAATATATATATATATATAGATAAAGAAAGAAAGAAATGATGAACAGTTTTGTTTCTAAAATTTTCTTTTGTCGATTTTTTAATTTTAAAATGGTTTTTAAAGCTCACCCATATAATTCTCACTCATGATCTTTGTTTCTTTAAGCTTTTCTTCCTCATTCTCTCTCTCTTATCCTCTCCTTCTCACTCAATTGCTTCAAACATCTATTTTATAAAAACTTTCACTCTTACCAAAAAGAAAAAAAAAAAAAAACACATATGCATAAAACCAAAACCCTAATTGTATAAATATATATAAAATAGTTAAAGCTGTCCACTTATATATGCAAAAGCCAACATCAAGATTGTTAAATGTCATAATGGACGGTGGAGAAAGCGTCGGAGGTGGAGGAGGAGGAGATGATCAACAACATCAACTCCACCGTCACCACCGCCCTACTTTCCCTTTTCAACTCCTCGGAAAACGCGACCCCGACGACAACCATCAAAATCAACAACAAAGTTCTCCTTCTTCCTCTTCTCTCTTTTCTCTCCATCAACACCAACAATTATCACAATCACAACCGCAATCGCAACCGCAGAAAGAGTTACAGATAACGCAGACGCAAACGCAAACGCAAGAAGAATCTGCGGTGGTAACAGCAAAGAAGCCACCGTTAAAACGAGCGTCGACGAAAGACCGACACACAAAAGTAGACGGAAGAGGAAGAAGAATAAGGATGCCGGCTTTATGTGCAGCTAGGGTTTTTCAGTTAACGAGAGAGCTTGGTCATAAATCCGATGGTGAAACAATCGAGTGGCTTCTTCAACAAGCTGAACCATCTGTAATCGCAGCCACAGGAACTGGAACGATTCCCGCGAATTTCACTTCATTAAACATTTCTCTCCGTTCTTCAGGCTCTTCTATGTCTCTTCCCTCGCATTTCCGATCTGCTGCTTCCACTTTTAGCCCTAATAACATGTTCTCTCCGGCTATGCTTCAACAACAACAGCAACAACAACGGTTTCATCCTCAGCATCATCTACAAGGACGTCCAACGACGTCGTCTTTGTTTCCAGGAATTGATAACTTCACTCCAACGACGTCGTTTTTGAACTTTCATAATCCCACAACAAAGCAAGAAGAAGAACAAGATCCGGAAGAATTAACCTCAGAGAAGAAACGAAGACTGCAAACGACGTCGGATTTGCATCAACATGATCAAATCGGAGGCTATGCTCTTCAATCTACCAATACTGGATCTACCCCCACCGCAGCTGCCGCGCAAATACCGGGAAATTTCTGGATGGTTGCCGCGGCTGCAGCTGCTGCAGGTGGTGGTAATAATAACCAAACCGGAGCTTCTCTTGGTACCGGCGGCGGAAGTGGCGGAGAGCCTGTTTGGACGTTTCCTTCAATTAACACCGCAGCAGCTGCGTTGTACAGAAGTGGCGTTCCGGGCGTTTCAGGCGGTCCGGTTTCAAGCGGTTTACATTTTATGAATTTCGCAGCGCCAATGGCTTTTCTTACTGGACAACAACAGCTAGCAACTACTAGTAATCATGAGATTAATGAAGATAATAGTAATGAAGGAGGAGGAGGAAGAAGTGATGGTGGTGGTGGTGATCATCATAATACACAGAGACATCATCAACAACAACAACATCATCATAATATTCTCTCTGGTTTAAATCCTTATGGACGGCAAGTTTCTACCGAATCTCAAGCTAGTGGATCACTTGGAGGCGGTGGTGATGATGATGATCAGCAAGATTAGACACAATAAACAAATTTAATGGAGGAAATCGCTGCCGTCCACGGTGGCGGTGACGGCGTTCGGCGGCTGTGTAATACTTTTGTTTTCGCCGTTAATTTTTTTCTTTTTACAGTTCTGTAGTTTTTTTTTTTTGCTAAGTAAAAAACAAAACACGTGAGATTTTTTAATTTTGATTTTTATTATTTTGATTTAAATTTGATTTTTCTTGTGAGTGAGTGATTAAATAGTACACGAGATTTTTTATGTCAGGTTTTTTGGATTTTGAGGAGAATATGACACTTTATTTTTAATTATTTTCTTTTTTTCTGCTAGTGATCACTGTCTCCATTCTCAATCATCTAGATTTCTTAATCCATTAAGAAAATTACATTATTCATAAAGCAACAATTTTAAGTGTTTGGTCCATCGATCTCTCCACACTTTAATGAAACATTATACTATTAATATAAAATACATCAAAGTATAAACATGTTCCAATCTTATTGATTTTTTTTCCAATGACATTATATTTTTGGGCCTGTCTCTTGGCCCACCAATCTCTTTTTCAGTTGGCCCTTGAAGTTGTATATATGAAAAAACAAAGTGTCTCGTTTGTTTTACATGGTCTAACGAAAACATAAGAATATCTCAATTGATCTTACATGGTAGGAAATATATTAAATGTTTATCTTTGTTTTTCTGTCACTTGTCCCCACAAAAAAATCGATATGATTTTGTGTATGTTCAAATATTCAAATCAAGACTAGTTTACACTCATCTGAATAAAAACTCCATGATATGTGTCCTACAAAATCGAAGTAAGAAAAAACCTATCCACTTTACACTCTATTGACATATATAGTGTAAATAGTAACAACTTAATGTACATAAATCTGGCTGAATGTGAAATCTAATTGAATTTTTATTTTATTTTTTCAGTAGAATTTGGTTGAATAAGTTAAAATTAAATGGTAACAGAAGAATCTGACTAAATTCTAGAGGAATCTGGCTAAATTCCAGTGGAATATAAAATATTAGTCTAGTAAGAAAATAAATAATATTATACCCTAGAAAGCAACTTAATTTTCTGAAAAATATTGAAAAATTTAAATAATACTTAAAAGATAAATAATAATTAAAAATATTATATAAAAATCAAATCTCCATAACATCTTGGTTAATATATATATGTTTAAATACGTAAACCTAAAATCTCTAGAAATGGTCATAATTAAATTAGCTCTGGATATTAGAGTATCCGGACACGATGAGGTCAGATTTTTGAATTTCAAGTATTTCAGGTTTATCTATATAAGACATGTTATGGTGTTTTTGAATTTTGGAGAGAGTTCGGGTCAGGTTCGGATAGAATTCGATTCTTACAAAACATGTTACAAGTTAGAGCTTATATCACTATATAGATACAAATAATTTTTACTATTATTGAATCAAATTCAATAAAATTTACATTATCAAATTTGATATATTGGGTAAAGTTGGGTATTTAGACCAAAAAAAGGTTGGTATGCATGCAAAAAATTTGCAAAAATTTTTGTAAAAGAGAATGAGATTCGTTGGAATATATATATTACAATTATTCAATGTCTTAAACAAGTGATACAAAATATGATAAGAAAGTAAGAGAAACACAAAAATACAAAAAAAGAAACAAAATTCAACTGAAAATTCAGCTAAGCTAACTAATGTAAAAAAAAAAGGTGTATAAAATAATTCCACAATTCAGCTAACTTTTATTGTTACCATTTAGTATTATAGTTTCATCTATAATATCAAAACTAAAAAGGTTAAGGTTCATTTGTAAATGTAATAGCTTAGACAAAAAAAAAACAAAGAAGAATAAATGTGAATAAGTATTACTGCAGAGTATAGATACAGAATCATTGAATGTAAAATAAAAATAAATAGAATTGAAGTAGAAAGAGAGATTGATAGTGGTGGTGACATGAAGACTGTAGCGTTGTAAGAAAGAATGGGACCCAAAAACGTTATCAGGTGCAGTGATTGTCGTGTAGACCCCACTCCATCTGATTATTATCTCTCCGCAACCAACGTTCATTTTTTTTCTGACACAAATTCTCTCTTTCTCTTTTCTTTTCACTTCACTCACTCGCTGTAATAATTTTATCCCTTCACGAATGACTAAACCTCTCTACTAGGATAATCAAAAATTTGAAGACTATCTCAGATGTTTTTACTGTTTTTCTGCAGTTTACACTATCTTAAATTACGTCATTGTAGGGCCTTCAAGCTCAAGGTGAATCTATTTATTATACACTAAACACTACGACATTCTTTTTATTTGTTTATATGTATGGATAAATTCTAACATCTGTCATTTATCATTCTGATGATGCATAATTTCTAAATTGGTCAATCAATGACTACTTGTTTATTAGATACATCGATAATTTGTGTTTGTCATATTCTTTTGTATTTGGCTAATGATTATTTTAGTACTATACATGTGAGTGTGTATATATGTCAATTGGAGAACATAAGTCAACTGATAATGTAGGACAACAGAGATTAAAACAAATACTATTAATAGTACTGTTGCGGGTAAGTTTATAGATCACATGGGTTTGGAATTCGGAAGCCATCGTACGGAAACGTAAAAATTGGTCCCCCTAAACGAAATTTACATTAAAGTAGCAATGTACATTTATAAGTGTCAACCTTCAACTAGTCACGGGGTCAATTCTTATTCATCTGTTTTGTTTTCTTTTCATTCTACAAAACTAGACTTGAATAATAATTATTATTACTTGAAAACCTCATGACCTAAAGCCAAATGTACACTATATTGTAGCTATAGTCCCATCAACTATGCTATCAGAAGACAACAAAACAAGCTTACTACTTAAAACCAAAAAAAAATGATCAATTATTAGAAACAAGAGGTATAAACTTTCCTCAACTTGTTCATCTAAATATCATACCCGAGAGTTCCAAGCTTTGCGCATCTTTTGGGAAAGATACATAGCTGCATTCACAGCTCCAGCTGCTAAGAATCCAGACACAGCTTGTCTTGCGCTTGAAACCATTACCCGTCGCCTCAATACTTTCTCCATACATTTCGCAGCTTCTTCTCTTGAACTTATACACACTTCTGCCGCAACTTTACCTGTATATTCCAGTTTGCCATCGGGAATCAATAATCATGCATCCAATTTCTATTATAGGATCGAGATAGAACGGGAGAGTGATCAGAGTTGTTACCAGTTTCACTCACGATTTTCTTCTCCCCAAGTGACTTCCCCATGTGGCTTCTAACTGATGCGGGAAGAGAAGAGACTAGAGACCGTGTTGCTGATAGACTTGAATCCTGCTCACAAGTTGAGAAAGGTAGATATAAGAGCAATCTCAAAATTGAGTTATATCCATGATGATCGCGCAGGTAACTGTGTATACCTGAACTAATGAAGTGTGACTAGTTTCAGCAGATGAGAATCTCAGCACGTGATTGGTCTCACACTCTTCAAGGAATGGCTTATACATTGACTGGAAAAGATCAAATTGTCCCTTCACTATCTTGTTCACCTAAAGAGTAAGGGATTAAATTAATGGATCAGAAATCAAATTATTTGAGTAACTTACACGTCCCGAAAACAAATTTATCGATATGAAGTAAACAAGAAAAGATCTGGGTTCTCTCACCTTATTAGTGTCCTCTGCAAACAACATGCGCAAGTCTCCCCTGTAAGAAAGGCTGCATATTTTGGCGTAGAGATCTTCCTGTGCAAGAGTCCGGTGAGCTATAATGTAAATTCTAATGAAGCTTCAAAATCTGAGGCGCCAAACAGAAAACTAACCTCGGTGAATTTTGATGGCAAGAGAAGAAGGGCTGCAGATATTGCAGCTCTCTTATTAACAGAATTTACATCCTCTATGTCCAGATTATCGACAAGCATATGAACCTGCAATTAAAAATATTTCCCAGGAAACATCTCATGATTCACAGTTATTAGTAAGAACACCAAGCAACTAACATACCGGTTTTTGTAAACGGCCACTCAAGTAGAATCTATTCCAGTTTAGTATGTCCTGTACTAGGTCATGCATTCGAACAACCCCATACTTAAGCTTCTGCAAAGAGCTTCACAAAGAATAAATCATGCAAGAATAGCGGCTTAAAATTACATAAAATGAAATCATACTGAGCAGAATATAAACATACGAAATACAGAAATACAAGCATGGATTAGAAAACTAGATAGTTCGTGAGTATCTAAACAACTCTACAGTTTCAGGGAAATTCTTACCCTGTCGTTCCAATTGACAAATGGATTGAAGTGAACTCCGACTCCTACTTTATCAGCAACTTTAGTAATCTACTTTCCGATAACAAGAACTGTGCGTTCAGTGTTTGATTATGCCGCATAAGCAATGCAAAAGAGAATGGAATATCAGGAGAAAAACATACCAGCCTGGCTCCACCAAGGTGAACCATCCATGAAGCATAGTGATCTGAATTCATTTTCAGATTCTTGGTCACCCAATAGAATATATTAATTAGGATCTGTAGGCTTTTAAATAGCTCTTGATCTAACAATAATAATCAAAAGGTATTGCTCACCTCAGAGTGCCAATTCATAGGATCAGAGACTCCAAGGATATAATCCACCATCTTAGACTGCAAAAAGCAAAGGTACACCCATTTAGCAAACATTCTGAAAACAAGAATGCTCATAACAGAGAGTTTCAGGAGGATAAATACTGTTATGAGAGATTCAGTAGAAGATAAATACCTTATCTTGGTTATTTGGGTGCAAAGTTGAACCATAAACACAACAGAAATCCACAGAGGGAAGAACACTCAAGAAGCTTGAAAGCTCATCTCTTTGATTAGTGTCCATTCCGACAAAACAACCCTTTGTTATAAACCTAATACGAATGTCCCAACTGGTTCCAGAATTCAAAGGAGAAGAATTATTCAGATATAGAAACGGGATTACGGATTTCTTCTTAAATTAATTCGATAAAGACTGCCGAAGGCGAAACCAATAAATCTTCAATTATATTGACACAAATCGAATAAAACAGAGATTGGCTCCGATTTGATGCTTACTTGATCAGACCACTTAAAAAAACCGCAGCTTTGGACCTACAAAGATTAGTAATCCTTAAAATCAGTGAGAATCCAGAAATGGGTGAAGAGAGCGAGATAGAGAGAGAGAGCGAAAAACACGGCTGGGCATTTGTATAATCTCCTGTCGGAAATTTCAGTTTCCGATTTCGAATCAAAACTCGAAGCCTATGAACGAAAACAGAAGATTACGCCAACAAACTCACCAGGAAACAGATTGTGAGGATGCAGAGTAGAGATGAATCGTAAGAAACGGAGAGGAAGATGGCGTACGAGTCTTCGAGAGAGAGTAAGAGGACGCGGCCAGTTCAGCCGTTCAGCTGTTCGGGAATCGATTCGGGAGAGAGCTTAGATTTACTGGTTTAGACTAAACCGTTAGGTTTCAGAATTTTGAACCGGATATTTCGGTTATCCTAATCCAACCTATATCCATGGCTCCGAGAAGAAAATCCATTCGGTTATTTGTTAATATCTTATGAGTGATTTGATTCAATACTATACAAGATTGAAAAACTAAGGATATGACAATGATAATTTTTATTTAGGAAACTAACCTAACATTTGACCAAAAAGCACTCGACCATTTTAACACAAAAATGATATATTTAACACGGTACTGCTGTAGTTAACACGATAATGATGTAGTTAACAGTATTAATCATACAAGATAACAAGTTGTATAAATTGATAATATTTTGTTCAAACACATAACAAATTGGATATATAAAAGTAACGAAGAGAAATCCGATGAAAAACAGGAGGTTCAGATATATTTATACTGATAAGTATAAATGTATACGTACAACACAAAATAAAACATGATAATAATATTGTTAGTAATCATTCTAAATATAAAAATAGCACTCTAACCCAAACACATACCACATATAAGGGTAAAATGGTCTGAAATTTGCTACAGTACCATATACAGTATCCCACTTGTCATTGAATATTGAAGTTATTGATTCTTATAGAATGAAATTTTCCATATCTTATAACCAAATCTAATCATTTAGTTCTGTTAGGTTTAGGTCGGGTATTATTGCCCACTCGCCAATGTAGTTGTTGTATTACTATTGACTGGGTTTTTGCTTTCATCTTAGATAGCAAACGTTTGGTGTACGTAACCTTAATTGGGCCTCTTTGTAGATTTTATATAATTTGTCTTAGATGATTTTCCTGAATTTAGAATAATTTTTAAAATAAAATAAAACAGACTAAAATCATTGGATTGCCAGGAAACATTTAGTCTAGTGGCATAGTCACTAGGATTGTTTCCTAAACACACAGATTCGAATATGGTTTGGGTCAAAATGGGCCTTAGGCTATGACTAAAAAGAAAAGAAATAAATCATTGGATTTGGAATAAGGTTGAGCCAAGATTCGTCCGGTTTGACGTTTGGTCTTTTGTTTAAAAATCATTGGAATGGATAATAATTACGAGAGTTTGTGGGAGGCACACGCCAGCAGCCGCGAGCGACGTACGTCATCAACTCTCCACTGCTCTTTTCCATGCCTTTACACCGATCCCGTTGGTCCCACACGCTCTTCGTTTAAAAGTCAAAACCGGCCTTAATATACATGTATGATTTCTGATTTGTTGACTAAAAAAACACGATTTACTATAAGCCACACACAACATTAACCTACACTTCCATTGTACTTACCGAGTTACAATTTCAGGTATTCAATTACTGATTGACAAAAAAAAAAAAAACTTTACCGAATAAATCAAAAACATAGTTTTAATTGAGATTTGTAGAAAATTCAATGTATAAACTTTATTTAGTTGAACAAAAAACCCACTTCCACTCAAGTAAAGATTTGAAGAAACGATGACGTGTCCATGAAGAATGAACTTAGTGGCACGCAACGTAATAGAAAAAGACAAAAGTAAAAAAGCGAAAGGCACATGTCGGAACTCACGTGTCCACTTACACGCACCATTTCTTCTGTGCTCTCCACGCGCCTCCTTCTTTCCCCACACGCCTCTCTTCCTCTTATTCTGTTTTTTTTTTTTTTCCTCTTAACTCAATTTACTTCCTCTAATTTCTCAAATTCTTCATTGCTCTTGTTTTTTCCCCTTCTTCTTCTTCTGAATCCCTAGTTTCTTCACGACGAGATACTCACCGGAGAAAGGTATACTTATTCTCTGAGTCATTTGTGTTTCAATTTAAGCAGAGAATTCTTTTGGTTACTGTTTGATTTGACTTGAATTTAGTGGTAAAGTAAAAAGTTCCTCTTGGGTATATGAGGAATCAAATTCACACGACGAATTAAATTAATTTCGTAAATTTCTCTAGGTTTGTGAGTTGTGACATTAGGGTGAAGAATTTGTCAGATTCATTCATAACTGAGTACAATCTTCAAATTGGGGAATTATTTTTTAATCAGTTATTTCCTCTATCGATTCCAGGTAATTTGACAGAGAATTTCGTTCTTAGAAAAGCAAGATGGGATCGAAAACTCCTTCCACATCGACTGATGAAGCGAATCCTACTGCAGATGATAGGTGAATCTTCACAAGAGAAAAGTTTCACTTTTTTTTGTTTGTTTGGTTTTCCTATTTTGTCTTGTGAATGAATTATTCATATTCATCTTTTGGCTGCAACAGGTGCAGAAAAGGTAAAGTACCAAAAAGGATTAATAAGGCTGTTCGTGAGAGGCTTAAGCGCGAGCATTTGAATGAACTGTTCATTGAATTAGCTGATACCCTTGGTAAATTTCACATCTCTTTGCAACGGAAACTACAGACTTTTGTCATAGAGAAATTTCATTTCAATCGAATATTGTTATACCGTAGATTTGTATGAATGATTGCTTTAGTTGGGGTTATAATCTGGGAAACTTAGAATATGATTGTGGTTTTTAACTGAGAACATTGTCTCTGTATCAGAATTGAATCAGCAGAACAGTGGGAAAGCCTCCATACTAAGCGAAGCTACTCGATTCTTGAAGGATGTATTTGGTCAGATAGAGTCCCTTAGAAAGGAGCACACTTCTCTCCTCTCTGAATCTAACTATGTAAGCCACTTCCTATATGCAAGAAAGATATTGCTTCAACAATCTTTGTTAATGTTTGTCTCAAACAATGGTTTTGCTGATGACAACTGGTATTGTGTGTGTAGGTAGCCATAGAGAAGAATGAGCTAAAGGAAGAAACATCAGTGCTTGAGACTGAGATCTCCAAATTACAAAACGAGATTAAAGCAAGAGCGAATCAGTTGAAACCCGATTTGAACTCCTCTCCTGCACCTGAGTACCATCATCACCAACACCCTGAACTTGCACCTCAGTTTTCAGGACTTCCAATGTTCCAAGGAGGCGCTTGCTTTCAACAATCTGCTCCAACTCTTCCTCCTCATCATCCTGCAACTGTTCTTGTCCTTCCGTTACAACCTGATCTGCAGACACGAGATAATTCAGACATGACAGGGCATGTGGAGACACAAGCGCCTTTCATGTATAATACCACAAATGTGAGTAAGCCATGTCCAAGGTATGCTAGTGCGACTGATGCATGGCCTTCTCGGCTACTTGGAGAGCGGCTCAAAGCCAGTGAATGAATCTTGGCCGACTCCACAAGGAGTAGTAATACGAGTTAACCGGAAACAGAGACGGGGCAACTTGTGAAGGACCCTGGTTTTGTTATTTTGGCATCTTCTAATCTCTCCTTGTGGTTTGGCCTTGGCCATTTCTTGTTGTTGTTCATAGGATCAGGAAGTTCTGGCCCTTATGGGTAGTTGAGTTAAATAAGAAAATCAGCTCTAACCTTTGTCATTTTCTATTGTCGTAAGATACTAAAATTCAGAACAAAAAGACAGAATTGCGTTTCTAAGATGAATTAAACAGAGAGGAGATAACAAACAAAATGTGAAATTGGGTACAAAGAAAACCGGTATAACAATTGGTTTAATTAAACGATGGTCTTTTGGTAAAACAAGCTCACAAAAAAAAAAGAGAAAAGAGAGGAAGAGTCTTATCTTTTAAATATCGAGTGGGTAAGAAGAATCAGAAACCAGAAAGGAAAAATGGCGAAGTCACTATGCTTTTTTTCTTCTCCTCCTATCGTCTGCTTTCAGTCTCCCAGCAAAAACCCTAAACCTACTCAATTGTTCTCAACTGGTGGTAACTCCTCATTGGTTCAGAAGAGAGAACTGCTTCAGACTTCCAAATCCCAAAATTTTGAACTCAAGGTAAGATTTTATTTTTCCCAAATTCTTCTTCTATCAAATTTGTTTCTCAATTTACCATGTTGGTGTGAAAATACTCCTCTTTTGGTGATGGATAGGCCACAGACGGTACTCAGACCACTAAATCGAACAGTATAGTTTGTTCAAACTGTGAAGGAAACGGTAAGCTCTTACTCAAATGATACTGGTTTACAAGTTGTCTTAGTTAAGTAGTAGTTTGACAAAGATTTGCGTAAATGTTTTGAAAGGTTGTGTGGCATGTTCTCAATGCAAAGGAGGTGGTGTGAATTTGATTGATCATTTCAATGGACAGTTTAAAGCTGGTGCTCTTTGTTGGCTATGCAGGTATGAATTATGAAACACCCTTTCTTTCTTATGCTTAATACACAGACTCATTACTTAGTATCTTTCTTCTATTTTTATGGGAACAGAGGTAAGAAGGAGGTGTTGTGTGGGGATTGCAATGGAGCTGGTTTCATTGGCGGGTTCCTGAGCACCTTTGATGAGTAGTAGAGAAGCTTATTTGATTACTTGGGATATTGTGTGATTGCTACTCAGTATTACTCTTTATAAGCATTAGAAAAAGTAATCCATCTCCTTTATCAATGCTCTTCTAGACCACCATGTATGACTCTTTTATTGTATTGTTTGTTTTTTCATATAAATTGAAATTTTGTTTAAAAGGTTATAGTTGATGACTTGAAATGATGATATATCTCTACAAGATTTTGTGTGCACAACTTAAAATGATTTGGATGAGAATTAAATTGAATTTTTGTACTATTTATATTGACACAGAGTGTTTTAGACCGACCATTCTAGTTTCTAATCCATTGATATAAGTTTATTGATTTTTGAACTCTCTTCTTATTGAAAAAAAAAACATTTAGATTGATATGTTTTTTCTATGATAATTTAGATTGATTGATCTAATTTTAAGGAGTTTTCATCAATAAAAATGTAGATTAAAATAAAAATATTTAATTCCAAAAGCTCAAAGAAGAATGGAAAAAGGAGAATGGAAACAACTGTAAATAACGGATAAACGCATCTGAGACCAATAAAAGGAGAACACACAAGACCTTTTTCTCGTGTATGTTCTGTATTGAGGTCAGAATTTCGTTGTTGTTGTGTTTTTCTTTTTCTCTCGCTCCCTTTTTCAAATCCAATACAATATTCTGTGTGATTCTCGAGAAAGTCAAGCAAGAAAACCTAGACGAGGAAACCCAGAAAGGGAAGGATAGGTGTAATACACCATTAGTTCGTCTCTTACGGATAATACCCATATTAATCTTGGAGCTTCCGTAATTGTAATTTTCTTTGAATTGGTTCCAAAAGAAAGAACACAAAATAGGTGTTTGGAATTGTAGCGTGGAGACCAAGGAAGTAGGTGCGTTTGTCTCTGATCTTTGATCATCTCAATACAGTCGTGTTCATATTTAATTATTAGGTTATATTCAGAGAAAATAATGAAGGCAAATGTGATTCTATAGGAGGAGAGAAATCAGGAGTTCATGCACGTCCTGATGAGATGTCTGATTCGTAGGCTTAGATAAGAAACTTTAAGGAGATCGAAAGAGAAAAGGGGGTTTAATTATATGGGGCGAGCATTGGAATCATCTGGTGCTCTCTTTCGTAAATCAAAGTATCTAAGAACTTGGAATGGCTTGTTTCCAGAGAAATTTTCATACAGAAAGGGACAATGAGCAGGTTGGTTCCAACTCTCTGATTTTTTTGAGTATTTGGGTAAACATTATCTTCAATTCCTAAACTTGTTGCGTGCAGGCGATAGCAATTCTGAAGAAAGGAGCTTATCTTTTGAAATATGGTCGGCGTGGGAAGCCTAAATTCTACCCGTTTCGTCTTTCGAATGTATGATCCGATCCATTCATAACCTTCAATTTCTTTTCAACTGCAGAATCACAGTTTTGTCATTTGATGCTGGTTTGTTTTGCAGGATGAAGTATTCTTGTTATGGTATTGTGGTAAAAAGGAGAAACGACTTAAACTGAGTTCTGTGTCAAAGATCATACCTGGACAGCGAACTGTAAGTTAAATATGTATTTCATATTATCCTCTGGTATCACTTTTTGCTGCATACTTCTGAACAAAAACGAATGTTTATTGTAAGAAACTTTTCAGGCAGTTTTCCGACGATACCCTCAACCCTCCAAGGAATATCAATCCTTTTCTCTTATATATGGGGACCGATCTCTCGATTTGGTTAGTATTAGTATTCTGCTCTCTGTGGTCCTTTTGTTGCTATTTCCTAACAAGTATTAGTTGTCTTCTGAAGACCATTTTAAGAGGTTTGTACTACTGATTAATCAATCATTCAGCATATACTGAAACCTTATTGGATAGGTATGCAAGGATAAGGACGAAGCTGAGTTCTGGCTCACTACCCTTCGCGCTCTTCTCTCACGAAACAACTCTTCTTCTGATTTGGTATTTCACTCAAGAAGCAGCAGTTTTGCCACTGATTATGGAGAACAAAGTAGTTCAAGCAAGAGCCATAGGTCCTACATCAGATCTGTTAGCAGTGACGGATGCTACGAGGTCATTGTTGGGTTTTTCTTTTCTTCATGAGAAGACTATTGAGTTTTTTTTCTACTTAACTATGCTTTCTCCTCTGGCAATTTTGCAGGAACATGCAAAAAAGGTCACAGGATCTCACTGCAATGCACCGCAGAGACTGGGGAAAGTTTTCTCAGAGGTTCTGTCACAAACTGCAGTATTAAAGGCACTCTCTTTGGAAGAAATGGTCCATAAGCCTCATAATTCGTCTCCAGAGGCTATAGAGAATCGACCTAGTAATCATTCCCTTGCTGCTGATACGAATAAATATAGCTTTTCCAGTGCAGTGAGCACATCTAGCCAAGGGTCTTCCTTTGATGACTTGAAGTCTCTTTGTGATGTCTTCGTTTGGGGAGAAAATATTGGAGAAGGGTTTTTAGGAGGTAGTATGCACAAAACTAGTAGCAGCTGTTCTCTAATGACGGATAATTTTTTGCCCAAAGTCCTGAAATCACATGTGGCACTTGATGCCCAGAGCATTTCTTGCGGCACCAATTATGCAGTATTAGTCACAAAGCAGGGACAGATGTACAGCTGGGGAGAAGGAACTGGTGGCAGGTTAGGACAAGAAGGCTGTTCCTACATTCCACAGCCAAAACTTATCGATGAATTTGGCGGATCATCAGTGGAGTTAGCTGACTGTGGAGAATTTCATACTTGTGCTGTAACTGCCTCAGGGGATCTATATGCTTGGGGCGATGGAGCTCACCATATCGGTCTCCTTGGACTTAGTAGTGGAGTTAGCCATTGTAAACCAGTACGAGTTCTTGGTCAGGCGGAGGGTATAAATGTAAAAGTTATATCTTGCGGACCTTGGCATACAGCTTTTGTGACATCAGAAGGTAAGCTGTTTACATTTGGCGATGGTACTTTTGGTGCGCTTGGACATGGTGATCGTATCAGCACAAGCATACCTAGAGAAGTTGAGGCGTTAAGTGGCTTCAGAACAATAAGGACAGCTTGTGGCGTTTGGCATTCAGCTGCTGTTGTCGATGTTTACAGTGAGGCCACATCATCAGGAAAGCTCTTTACTTGGGGTGATGGAGGGGATGGGAGACTCGGACATGGTGATAAAGAATCTAGACTAATCCCATCTTGTGTAATTGACGTAGATACTGCTAGCTTTCAACAGGTTGCTTGTGCTCAGAGCATTACAGTTGCTCTGTCTGTTTCTGGCCAAGTTTTTGTTATGGGAATTGTTGATCCGAGCCACGATAATGTTGTGAGAGCTCCTTCTTGTATTGAAGGGGTTCTAGGAAAGAGTGTTGTCCAAGAAGTGGCTTGTGGGTTTCACCATATTGCAGCTCTAAACTCTAAAGCTGAGGTCTTCACTTGGGGCAAAGGATCAAACGGACAGCTCGGGCACGGAGACACTGAATATAGACGCATGCCGACTCTTGTGAAAGCTTTGAAAGGTAAACAAGTGAAGAAAGTGGTATGTGGTTCTAATTACACAGCAACCATATGTCTTCACAAACCAATCTCGGGTACCGATAGTTCTAGGTGCTCTGGTTGTAGCTATCCTTTTAATTACATGAGGAAAGCCCACAACTGTTACAACTGTGGGAGTGTCTTCTGTAATTCATGCACAAGTAAGAAATCGTTAGCAGCAGCCATGTCTCCCAAGACGAACAGACCTTACCGTGTTTGTGATGACTGCTATATCAAACTCGAAGTAGCAAGAGAATCTATAGGAACTCCGGCAAATAGTGCCAGATTTTCAAACGCAAGTCTACCATCTAGCTGTAACGAGATGGACGAAATTGGCCCAACACCGCAGCGTCAGCTTCTAAGGGTAGATTCATTTGATTTCTTCAGTCAAACTAAGATACCGGATCTGAAAACCATTGGTGAGACTTTAGGAGCAAGCTACATGTACTCAAATATGGATACTAAAAGTATTTTTAACCTGAGGGGCTCACGTCGACTCTCGAGGCTTACCTCTTTCGATTCAGTTAATCAAGAGAGCAAACAACAATCTAAGCATTGCGCTTCAAAATCAGACACATCCTCTATAATAAGACATTCGGTGACTTCTGGTCTCCCATTTTCACGCAGATGTTCCACTGAGTTGTTTCCTTTGTCGATAAAATCTAGCCCGGTTGAATCTGTTGCGACTACTTTGGACTTCACCACTGACATCACAGATCCGGAGTTATTGCAAGAAGAGCCAAAGAAATCAAATCAGTGCGTGAAGTGCCATGAGATTCCAGAACTAAAAGCACAGGTTAGTCGAACCATCTAAACCCTATTGAATCAACTGTAGGATAAGGGATTTGTCTGCAGATTGTAAATGAGGACAGGGTAAAACTTTTACTACTCAGGTGGAAGAGCTTACCCTAAAATCGAAACAACTGGAAGCCGAACTGGAAGTGACTTCGAAGAAGCAAGAAGAACAAAAGAAATCAAATCCGTGCTTGAAGTGCCATGAAGTTTCAGAACTGAAAGCACAGGTTAGTCCAACCATTTAAACCTTATTGGATCAAATATAGTACAAGGAATTTGTCTGCAGACTGTGGATAAGGACATGTAATAACTTTTACTACTTAGGTGGAAGAGCTTACCACTAAATCGAAACAACTAGAGACAGAACTGGAAGTGACTTCGAAGAAGCTTAAAATTGCGGTCTTTATGGCAAAAAATATCAAATCTTCTCAGGAAATTGTAAGGTCCTTAACCCTGCAGGTACACTTACACTTTTTGTCTGAATATCAGTTGCTAATCCTACATTTGGAAAATGATTGTCGTACTCAGGTTAATGAAGATTTCAATCTTTTTTCTTCCATCCAGATGATGAACGCGAAAGAGAAAGAAATAGACAAGACAAAGCAACGCCGAAAGTCGTTTTGACTCAAACTATAGAACAGCCTCTCAAAGTAAGTAAATAGTGAGGCTGAAATGTAATTTACAAGAACAGAAGATCTCCTTTATCAATTACATACCAAAAATGAAACAAAACCAATGTAGTTATTAATTACAGAGCAAGAACAGAGAGCTCACAACACAGATATGATGATTACGACATTAACTAACAGAGAAGAAAAAGAAAAAAGCGTTCAAACCTTTTGTGTGTGTGATTTTAGTTGAAAAACATTGTAAGTTTCTTCATTTGGCTTACAATGGCCAAACTAATACTCATCATCTGATTCGCCATCTTCATCTCTTTTTTTATTTCATTACCCACAATTGTTCCCATTTCTTCAATCCCATCGGAGCAAGTCTCACCGTCAGTCATGGCGGCGCTAATCCAAGTCTTGATGTCTCCGACGACTTCTTTCGTCAACCAAGCTCCTCCTTTCTTTTTCTCTTTCTTAATCTCAGATATCGAATCGTTGAGTTGACTCATCGCGTCGGTGTAAAGCTTCACGCAATCGCCAACAGCCGCGTCCTCAGGCATATCGTTAATTGATCGGAAAGACATAGAGAGGTTTGATAGTTCCTTAATAGCAACACGAATTGAAAGCTCGAGGATCGATTCAGGGTCAAATTTAGGGTTTGATTCGTCGAGAGATGAAGATAAAGAATTGAAACAGGTCTCTGGGTAAAGAGTCACAGCACAGACTGACTTGAGTGAAGCGGAGGAGACGGGAGGATTGTGAGGAGGAGAACGAGTGAAAGCTCCGGCGGTTAAAGCGACAACGACGAGGATTAAGAGGAGAGAAACGATGGAGATGGTGGCGATTAGGGTTTTACGAGAAGATGATGATGTTTGGGGAAATGGAGAATGATGAATCTGATTTTCTTGGTCGGATACCTTGCCGTAGCCTTTCAAGGTGTTGATTGACCCCATTGAAACGTAATGATTCTGCTCTGATTGGGAAATTGGAAGAAGATGATAAATCTGTGATTGATTTGGGGATTTGGGAGAGAAGAAAGTCAACAAAGAAGAAAAGTCAACAAGAAGAAGTTAAATGAATGAAGGTTTGTTTACCAATTTATAAAGGCACAGATCGTAACGAATCTCTGAGTTCCACGTATTCACTAAAATACATAGGAATTTTTAGTAGCCAAAATTAAACATAAATCAAAACAAGTCATAGAAAGAATAATCCTTAGTAAAAAACTCACTTTCAGTTCTCTCTCTCTAATGGCGACGGGCGAAGGCGATGGTGAGGGTCCGGGTGAAGACGACGGCGATGAATCCAACGATGGCTCAACGACGATTAGCGGTGGCGATGGCGAAGGAATAAGTTTCGATCAGTGTACAGAGGTGACAGCTTTCGATTTAGAAGGTTCCGACAAGGTTAGGTGGTTCTCCGGTCATGTTTTCTTCGTGACGGAGAGATCTATCTTTAGTTGGTGCTCGGGAGTTGGTAAGGATGACCTTTCCGGGCGGACGAGGGTTTGGTCAGGTAG
>OVAX01001152.1:0-52693 GCA_900406405.1 Lepidium africanum
AAACAAACTACCCTTTGTTCAAGACAATTTCCATTTTGATTTTGGAACTTAACCAACAAAATTTGCCCACACTTCAAAAAGACCGAACATCCCGAACGACAATGTTTGTGGAGACCTGATATAAAGTATAGAAAGTATGGAAAAACTAGGCACATTAAAAAGGTTTGCAAGGAGCAACAGCCAGAGGAAGCAAATCTGATGACAGTAGAAGGTTAAGAAGATCTGTTCATGGCCACTTGTTTCAGGGCTGATGCAGTAACCAATGAACCGTGGTTAAATGACAGCATGTGCACGAACCCCATGAAAAATGATGAGGGACTCTTCAAACTCCTAGACAGAAGTGTCACTTCTATTAAAAAAAATGGAAATGGAGTTTTCCTTATAGCGAAGGGTGAAGGCACGATTGCATTACAGTGTGTCACATGTGTAAGGTACATCCAAAATATGTTTTTTGTTCCTGAAATTAACCAAAGTTTGCTGAGTGTTGGAGAGACCTCTAGCATGCTTGGTGGATGGTTGAGAAAGTCCGAAGGTTGTGGTACATAACGACATTGAGGCCTATCGTGGGTAAATTTCTGGCAGTTTAGACAAAAATGAGGAATTGACTCATAATGAAAGGACACTTCCACCGAGTCATCGTTTTCAAATAGTAGCATCTTAACGAATTTGAGTCGAGAGTTAACATTAATGAGGATTTTAGCTCTAACTAGGGCCGCTATAGTGATTGAAAACTCTTAAAAATCCACTTCAAGTACCTCGCCAAGTGTTTTAGCTATCTCCTCAATCGTGGCTTTGGATGCATATTGTAGGGGTAAGTTGTGGATTTGCATCCAAACCGGTACCTTGGAGAGAAAATCACTTGAAAGGCGATCCTCCCAGCTCTGCATTACCACTGGCCAACCTCGGAACAAAGTGGGTTGATTTCGAAGTATGAAGATGAAATCAATTTCTGATTGGAATGAGAATTGAACATAATCCCCGTCTATGACTCCCATTTACTCGCTTTTCGAGACCCTGGAGACGGGGAATCTCCACAGCCATTTCATGAGGGAGTTGCTCAAAGGGGTTGGAGGGTTTACCGATGATGCTCAAGCGGCTACGAAAGAGTGGATCCGCAAAGAACCGGTTGTATATGAGGATTTTGGGATCATTTTTGCCAAGGTGGTATTGGTCGGTGATAGTCCATAAGTTTTTCGCCATTGAAAAGAGGAGAGTGAGAGTCGGAGGAGAAGAGAGTGATATTAAGATGAGTTGAATGATGATGAATCTTCCGTCTTCTCCATTTATATTGCAATCTCCAACATAATCATTACAACAGTCCAGGTGGCATAGCATGTGTAAGAGGCCAAAAAGCTTTCCCAAAAAACGAGCCAATGCATGTGAAGCAACTTGTCTTACGTAGCCGCCTAAATCCTTCTTAGAAGATTTAGTTTCTATTACTGTAAGCAAGGAGTGTTGATTGGCCGAGAGTTGTGACAAAGCCAAGTGGCACATGGAGATAGGAGAGGTGAAGAGTCTAAAGGTAGTACACATGATTATCCCAACAATAGAATCGAGGTGTAAAAGATGAAGGGAAAAGTGGTGGTGGCATAAAGAGTTGAGGTGGTTCCGCGTGGTATGGAGGTGTGAGCAAAAGAGAATGTGAGGCAAAATTTGAAAATAAATGTGGATGGGATGATTAGGAATTAATGAGATGGAGTTTAAATAGCGTAAAGGTAATGTATTAATGAGATGGAATTTTGATAAGGTAAGGATGATGAGTTATTGATAATGATTGGGAGGTGAATTTATGAGGGGAGGAAATGTGGTATTAAATTGGTTTAAGGTTGTTAAAGACCAGTTTTAGGAGTAAATTGGGTTAAGTATTCAAATGACTAACCCAGAGCGGTAAATCCCGAGCAAAGTAGTCGTTGAAAAGGCCATGTTGACCAACACGATTTTGTTGCTTTTGAAATCCATTTTGAGTATATAACACTGGTGAATCTGTCCAAAGCTTGATGAGTTAGCCTAGACCATCCCGTCATCCTTGGCCATGAGTGCGGTGTCTTTAGAATATTGAAAACTGTAGGGCAATCAATATGTAGTTCCACTGACTGAAGATTGAGGTCACATAGACTCTGTAAAACCCATTGCAATCCTTGGAATTCTGCGTGGAGTTTAGTCGATGTGCTATGTAGCCATGTCTTGCATGTACTATTGAAAGATCCTCCTTATTTTCTATGATCAATGATCCACCATGAGTTTGGCAAAATTTGTAGAGTCCACGTGCCAGCAAATTTTATTTTCTTTTTTCAATAAAGAATTACTTTTTTTTATCATCTGAAAATATAAAAGCAGAGTTTTGGAAACATACAAAAAAAAAATAAAACAAAAACGAAAGAGAAGACAAGAGGATTGGCCAAAGAAAAACGATGAACCAACTTAAGACAGAGCAAAAGAGTAGGAATCACTCCTTGCATTCATCCTCAAGTAAAGAAGAAAGCCAGAGAGGACCTCCAGCAGCAACATAAGATGTCAGTCTTGCCTGATGAGTGAAACTAGACGCAATACTCCGAGCAACTTTGTTTGCACCATGACTTGAAGCCGAAATCACACAACGAATAAAACGTTGACGAAGAAGAGAAAACTGATCAAGCATAGTACGAAAATGAGGCCAATCATGAGGGTTATTTATTGCCGTAACAACATCTGCACATTCAATGCTGAACTCAACCCTGTCATATCAGAGAATCCACCAGGTAGTGCATAGACCAAAGAAGACTCCTAAAAGCAGCAGACAGTCTCGATGAAGCAGGAGTCAAAGCATTCTGAGAATGATGTTGAACACAACCTCTGTGGTCCCGAGAGATATATGAAACGCCCACCAAAGCATCGACCTTAGACCAAGAGAAACCAACATTACACACTTAATCATACGAAGAGGAGGTTTCGTCCATGAGCAAGCATGTAATGGTGTGCGTTGAATATTATTGTTCACAGCAGTATCTTGCTCTTGAGTATGGAAAAAGCGCCTAAATCTTAATGAAATTTGTTCGCAGTATCGATTTTTTAATTAACTTTTCCACCGATCTTAAATCTTAATTTGACACTTTAAAATTTTTTAAAAAACCTGTATAAATTTTTCAATTGTTGGCCAATTTCTAAATTGACCGTTAATTTCGTCAGTCAACGGTTAAGTTTCTGTGACAGACAGCTGTACGGTCGTTTAAGCGGCACGTGTACGGCCAGCAATTTTTTTTCAAAAATAAAAATAAAAAATCTGAAATAAATAAAAAAATTAGAAAAAAATCAAAAAAAAATTAAGAAAAATAGAAAATAATTCTAAAAATCAAAATAATTCTAAAAAAAATAAAAGTTGTATATGTATATATAAATAGAAAAATATATACATTAAAATAAAAATAAACTTAAAAATAGAAAAATTAAAAGAATTTAAAAAATTAAGAAATAAACTTTAAAAACATTAAAATATATATATATTAATAGAAAATATTTAAAAAATTAAAAACTGAAAAATAAAAAAAACTAAAAAATTTTAAAATTAATATATATATATATATAAATTGAAAAATATAGAAAAAATAAAATTAAAATAACATAACATAACACTCTAACCAACTGAAAGTAAACCTAAGTACAACCTGACTACAATTATAATTCACCGATTCGAAAAATCTTCAACTCTAAAATCCTCATCAAGGATCCTAAAAATCTTCAGCAAATCAAGTGTTCTTGACATACTAATACCTTGATGAAACATATAATATAAATGAGTTGCTTGAAGCACCTATAGTATACTAAGCACCTAGTGCCGTAAACACATATAGGGTCAAAAGCATCGACAATGCTTCATCAACTCATTTATATAGTTGTACATGGCCTATTACCATGCCAAAAATAGTTGATTTGTTGAAAATTTATAGAATTCGTGACTAGTTTTGAATTAGGATTTTAGAGTCGAAGATTTTTTGAATTGTTGATTATGATTGTAGTTATGTTGTAATTATGTTTACTTTCAGTTAGTTATAGTGTTGTGTTATATTATTTTAAATTTATTTTTTATTTTCAAAATATTTTTCTATACGTATATATATTAGTTTTAAAAATTTTCTATTCTTAATTTTTCTGTTTTAAACTTTTTAAAATATATATATATATATATATATATTAGTGTTTTTAAAGTTTATTTCTTAATTTTTTGATTTTTTTTTATATTTTAAAAATTTATTTTACTTTATTTTAATATATATATTTTTTCTATTTATATATACATATATAATTTTTATTTTTAGAATCATTTTGATTTTTTAGAATTATTTTATATTTTTCTTAATTTTTTTATTTATTTCAGATTTTTTATTTTTATTTTTTTAAAAAAAATTCTGGCCATACACGTGTTGCTTAATCGACCGTACACGTGTCACCTCACGGAACCTTAACCGTTGACTGACGGAATTAACGGTCAATTTAGAAATTGGCCACAATTGAGAATTTCATACAGTTTTTTAAAATTTTAAAGTGTGAAATTGAGATTTAAGACGAGTGGAAGAATTGATTAAGAAATCGACACTGCAAACAAAGTTCAATAAGATTTAGGCTCTTTTTCCTCTTGAGTCTAGTACCAAACAGCAGCATCATCCACAACTCTAGCAAAAGTAAAATCAACATTAAGAGTGCTCCCTGCAAAGACATAGCCATTCCTTTCCTTCCAGATGTGCCACAAAATCCAGGGGATAGCTTTCTTGAATCTAGTAAAGATATGTTTTTGATCCAAAAAATTAAGCAAAAGCTCCATATAATCCATAAGAGAAGAACTAGAAACCTGAGGAAAATTCGGAACAAGTGATTTTCTCCAAACTTGTTGTGAAAAGTTGCACTCAAAAAGTATATGGGAGATTGTTTCTCTATCTTGGTGAAAACTTTGACATTCAGAACGGACGTTCATACTATGAGAACGTAAAGATTCATCTACCGCAAGAACATTGGACAAAGCCCGACATAGAAAAAATTGAATTTTAGGCAAAGTCTTCAATCTCCAAATACGCTTCTTACACACATTGATCCAACTTTCCAATAAAGACAAAGGACGAGGTTGAGACTGCATCTGACTCACAAGCCAGCTACCACTACAAACTGAATAAAGACCATTCTTGGTGTGAGGCCAAAGCCAATGATCAAGATAGTTCTTATCCGGTGGAAAACAAAGGATGCGATGAACATCGTTGACATGGATGAGCTCATAAATACGGGAAGAGTTCCAAGAACCATCCTCTTGGATTAGAGCCGAGACATGTAAATTATCATCAAGAACATTCTCCAAGCACTTAGGCGGACGAGGCCAAACATCCATGATCCATTTGTCTTGCTAAACACGCATACTCTCACCATTACCAATACATTTCATTAGCCATTCGTTTAACAGTTCTCGTCCATGAAGAATGTTGCGCCAAGCGAAAGATGGACGTGTCCCTTGTTTAGCCTCCATAAAGCCAACGAACGGGTAATACTTGGCTTTGTAAAGGCGTGACAAAAGGGAGTTAGGTATATGTAAAAGTCTCCAGCTTTGCTTAGCAAGGAGAACTTGATTAAATGCACCAATATCTCTAAAACCAATTCCCCCATCATCCTTAGACTTGCAGAGATTATGCCAAGAAACCCAATGAATACTCTTTTTATCTGCACAACTGCCCCACCTGAACTTTGTTATAGCCGAAGTGAGTTGCTGACATTGGAACTTTGTCAATTTAAAGCACGACAACATACACCAGGAGAGCTAAAGCAACGGACTTGACTAAGACCTCTTTACCACCAAGGGATAAGTCTTGTCAAACCAGCCATTAAGTCGATGTTGAAGCTGATCGATTATAAAGCTAAACAGCTCCCTCTTGGAGCCACTAAGGCATTCTGGAAAACCAAGATATTTTTCCACACCACCCACCTTCATGATACCAATATATAATCCCAAAATCTGCCGCATAATAGGGCCAAGCTTATCACCAAAAGTAATTGTGGATTTATGGAAATTAATTTCTTGACCAGATGTCATATATACGCAAACAACAAAGCACTTCTGAAGCTTCCTGAAACGTTGCCCGAACATACATATATGATAGACGTTGTTTTTATCGGTTCTTAACCTTTGTTTTCCATGGTTTTATTGAGTCAAAGTATGTGTTTTAGAGTCTTTTAGTCTGTTTTAGATTCTTTTCAGGTCGTAGGTCACATTTGGAGAAGATGAGCTATTTTGAGTGAAAACGAGTATATGGAGATGAAGAATCAAGCAGAAGCGTCAGAAGTTTGGATTCCTTTGAAAGACTTCCAACTGTTGGATTGAGCAGAATTTTGGACACAATCTATCCATGTGAGTTAGGTTTCATTTAGAGGAGGCTTGAGAGCAATCGGATAAGCGGTTAGGAAGATATGATGATTTTACCGAAGCTATGTTATTCTGGTAGATAACTGACGGGATCGATCGATCAGCTCCTGGATCAACCTGGTAAAGAGCCGCACGACCTGGAGATCGACCTGGCAACCCTTGATCGATCGATTAGACCCTGTTTCACGAGAAAACCTTGAAATTTCCATATTTCGTCCGGTCTAACTTATTTTGTACCAGAACGATTTTGACCTATTAAAACTAAGTCTAGCCACTTTTTAGAACAAGATTATCATTACTTTTCATCAGTCACTTTATTTTTGCTCTTGTAACTTTTGGGGAGAAGATCTCATCCTCCACAACACCATTGGAGAATATTTCTGAACCATTTGCTATTTTAATTCAGTTTATCTTTATGTTTATATTCTTCTTCTTTGTTTGCTTCTTTTCTATCATGTTTGAGTAGTTTATCATTCAGGTTTAGGGATTTCTAGGGATTTAATGAATTAGGAACAAATAAGGCTCGATGTTATGTGTTCTCCATCTAAGACTGTGTTTAATGCTTAAGTTAGACTGGCCACCTAGTCTATGATCTTAGGTTGTTTAACTCTCCAAAAGCTTGTTAGATGCCTGAACTAGCTTAGATGAGCAACTAGTCCTTAACCAACGACAGTTGATGTTAAGGCTAGTTGTGGACCTATCAGACCTAATCGATAAAGCACGTTTACATCTCTAGTACCAACGATAGTTAGGATTTCTAGGTTGTTAGACATAGTAGTCGACACCACGATAGTGGGTTTGCTAGAATTTTATGTCTAAGTCGAGAATGGTTGAATGAATGCCATGAATAGTTTCCTGAATTGATTTCCTGTTTCCTGATGAATTCCCTGTACCTGATGCCTTTATTTATTAGTTTTACATCGTTTATAGTTTTGTTCAGTTTCCATCACTATTTGATTTGTCTTAGCTTGAGTTTAATCTAGAGATTGATAGTGTAACCATTAGTCTTCGTGGATTTGATCCTTAAGTGCTACATCGATAAGATATGCATGAGAGGTTAAATTGGTATAATTAATATTGTATCAATATACTATCATCTGCAAACAAGAGCTGTTGAACAGAAGGGCAATCACGAGTCAATCTAATTCCTGAAATCTTCCCTTCCAACTCCGATTTCTTCATCATATGTATCAACGCTTCAGCACATAAAATGGAAAGAAAAAGTGACAAAGGATCACCTTGACGAAGACCTCGCTCTAGTTTAATAAAACCATGAGAGCTACCATTAAGAAGAATCGAATAGGTGACTGATCGAACACAGACCATAGTCCCATCAACCCATCGCCTATGAAAGCCAAGTTTCAACAAAAGATCCTCTAGAAAATTCCACTTCACTCTATCATACGCCTTAGACATATCTGTTTTAATAACCATGAAGTACTTAGAGCAGCGAGGATTCACTTTAAGAGCATGTATCATCTCGTGTGCAGCAAGTATGTTATCGGAAATAAGTTTCCCGGCCACAAACGCACCCTGCGTACTAGAGACAATCTCCGGCAGCCAACGTTTGAGTCTAGTACTCAAAACATGTGAGAAAATATTATACATAACCGAGCATAGGCTAATGGGTCTCAAATCAAACATTTGTTTCTGATTCTGAACCTTAAGTATCAAACAAATCTGCGTAAAATTCCATTCAGTCGGCAAAACACCAGAGAGAAAGAAATCCTTTGCAGCCTTAGTAACATCTAAACCGATGGCATCCCAATATGTCTGAAAGAATAAACTCGTCATCCCATCAGTACTAGGAGCCTTGTTACTTTGAATGCCAAACGCAGCCGCTTTAATTTCCGCATCGCTCACCGGCCAATAAGCTCTTGATTCATTGCTTCAGAGACACGAGGTTGGAACCCATCAAAGATAGAGGAAGCAAATGAAGGAGAAGTTGAAGATAACATCTTCCAAAAATAAGACACAACAACTTCACCTTTAAAGCCATCAGTTATTTGTTCAATACAATCTTCATCAATTAAAACCGGAATCGAGTTATGAGCATGTCTACGTTTCATATTCCCATGGAAAAATTTGGTGTTGTGATCACCATCAAGAAGCCATCTATCTTTACTATTCTGCTTCCAATACATTTCTTCTTCATTATAAGCATGAAGAAGGTGTACTTTTGTTTCTTGTAAAAGATATAAGTCTGGGAAAACTTTGCTTCCTTCCTCATCCAAGGTATGTTTTAAACGTTCAATTCTACGATGAGAATTAACATCAGCACCTCTTTTTCATCGAGATAGAGCAAACCGATAAAGAATTACTTAACTATTGTTACCTAGTCATAAATGATTTTAGACCATTTTTATTGGGAGTTTCTTAGTCTCTCACCATTAAAATAATAAAAATAATTAAAAAAAAAAGAAAGATATGAGAGATGGTCTCTCATTTGAGATATTTTAAGAACTCCATGAGAGACTCTCATGCTACATGTAACTATATGATTAGTTAAACTTCATATTTAAAATAAAATTTAATTACAAAACTAAACTATATTAAGTTTTTTTTTTTTTTGAGGAATTTCATAGGGTTCTCACCAATGCAGATTCTCTTAGATCCTTCCGCTAGCAGTACATTCCAAAAAGCCTCAAATTTAGATTTTCAACCCACCGCTATTTTCGAATATATATGCTCTTCTAAAGTAAAATCATCTCTAACTTACATCTATTTTTTACTCAAAAAAATGCTATTTTTTTCTTTATAAGTAAGACAATCTAAATAGAATATATTTAGAATATTCTTTTTAAGAGTAGAAAACAAAAAAAAAACACATTAGAATATAGTACACTCTCTATTATAGAATAAAAGTAGATGAATACTTCTTTGTCCTCTCTCAAAAATTTCTCTTCTTCTTGACTGAACAGTTTTTACAGTTAACCGAGTTTTGTGCTTCCCTTACGGAGCGGCGATCTAACACTACAAGAAAATAAGGCTAAACCCTACGGAAATATTGCCGTCGGTTTCTGTCGGGAGTAAAAACTGACGGAGAACCAACGAAAAATAACCAAATTCGTCGGTTCTCGTTGGTTATAATTTAATTTATTTTTTTCTTTTCGTAAACTTATTCCTGTCGGTTTCCGTCGGTTTAATACCCGACGAAACCCAACGGAATTAACGGAATTTTTTTAAAAAAAATTAGATAAATAATTCCGTCGGGTTTCGTCTGATATAGACCCGACGAAACTCCAATTCCCGACCAAAGATTTGCTATGAACAATTTCTGTCGGTTTTCGTTGGTTTTTGGCTATTCCCAACAAAAACCGATGGGATTGACCGTAGGGTTTTGCCCCTATTTTCTTGTAGTGTAATCAGAGGCTACTACAGTTTCACCATCAGTGTCGTCCGCTCCTCACTGTCATTTCTCTGTGTTGTCCGGTCGCTGCATGTGGTGTTGGTGAAGAGATGGGCCGATGCGTCTTCTTCATCGGAGGTGTTGCCGTTGGTGATGGTGGTGAAGTTCTAGAATCTTCTTTACTCTGCCATGCATGTCTTTTACCTTCTGATCTGGATGATTTCTTTTCAGATTGTCGGAGACCACAATGGTTTTGTCTCTTTTGCCTCCCACCTATTGCTAGTTTAAGTTTTTTTCTGTTTTCCTTAGTTGTTATCGGTGTCTTTACTTCCCTTTTGATTTGTTTCAATCTATTTTGTTAACTCCTTCATATCTCCCTTTTATCTGTCATTTTCTATGTTTGGTTCTCCGCTTCTTTCTCCCTTTTGGCTTTGTTGTGTTTTTAATCACTTGTCTTATCTCCTTGAGAATTACGTTCCTTTGATTTGTGCTAGTTTATGGTTTAGTTAGAATTAATTTGGTTAGATTCAGGTTTGTTTTCCTCCTGGTTTTGAACTTGTATATTCTTGTCGGGTTGATCTATTGATGTTCCCCTCGGAATTCGGTATATCTGGGTTAAGTTAGTTTTGCTTCTTGGCTGCATGCAGAAAATTTGATCGAGATCTAATTCAGGTTCTGTTTGAGGCGACAACATGTCGTACTTTGTCCTTCATGGATGCTTTTTTTTTTACCATACCATTGCCAGAAATTTGCGGGATTTAATTTTTTGTATCTGTCATTTGTGAGATGCACCAAATCGCTATAGGAAGTTTCATCATCCACTTGGACCGTGTTGAGTTTACGGTGTCTAAGTTCATCCATGTCAGAAAATTATGTTCGGGTTTTGGCTTTTTAGTTCTTTCAAAACTATTATCTAGTTACTTGTCTCTGAGAACACAATTTTGGTTCGCCGGATTTATCTCCAGGGCATCTATAGGCCGCTGGTTTTTGTATTTTGACTCTTTAAAATAGCTCCGGGGAAATATCCGTTATTCTGCCAGTTTCTGCTGCTGGGGAATATTCGTAATTTCACCGGTTTCTGCATCTTGTATCTTTTTGATGTACTAATAAAGGCTTAAAGGCTACAGAAAAAAATCAGGTATGTCTCAAACTAACTTTAAGCCAACTTGTTGGGAAAGTGAAGGTTACTTCACAATGTCAAAGTTATCACTAAGTCGTCTTCTTCTGATTAAAGGTGCAAGTGTCTACCTAAGTTTCCGACAGATAATTCAAATAAGTTAAAGGAAAAGATAAAACACTTTTTAATAAATATAGACGACAAAAAAAAAAAAAACACTGTTTAATATTTAAATTTCTTTTAGGAAAAAATTACGTATATCAATTCTTGGCTTGTGCTAGTTGCATTATGTCTTGTAGCAGTAATGTAATGTTAAAATGAGAAGATCCTCCTTCTTCCACAGCCTTGTGAGCTAATTCTCCAAGCTCTTTGGCTCTTATTCTTCTTTTTTTTGCATCGTTACTTTCACCCATGAGTTCTTCCACTGCCTTCTTTACTCCTTCTTTATCGACTAATACTCCTATTTTCTCTTCTTCTCCCCATTTCATAGGCTTTGTAACCCCAGCACTTACACCAACTTTTAGTACTTGCACAACCAGTTTCTCGTTGCAGAATTGGTCTGCGAATAACGGCCATGTAAGAAGTGGTAAACCAACGGTTATGCCCTCAAGAGTCGAGTTCCATCCACAGTGTGTTAAAAATCCTCCAGCGGAAGGATGTGAAAGGATAATCATTTGAGGAGACCATCCTTTGATTATAAGTCCTTTGTCTTTGATTCTTTCTTCAAATCCACTCTCCGAGAACCAATCATCTAACTCTTTGTACTTCTCCCAACCTCTTATGACCCAAATGAAAGGTCTTTTAGATTCCTCTAGGCCTAATCCGAGCTCCTTGAGTTGAGACAGAGGAAGATTGCAGATACTTCCAAGGCAAACGTAGAGCACAGAGCCCACTTCCTTAGAATCGAGCCACTTAAGGCACTCATCTTGATCAATGACTGATTTGTTTCCCCTCTCAGCTTTGTCTGCTGCTGCCTTATTGCACAAGGAAACAGGTCCAATGGTCCATGCTTTACCAGATCTTGCCTCCTTGAAGTCTTTAACATAAGCAGGCTCGAGCTCTTGAAATGAATTGACTATCACACCATAACATGTCTTATCCGCGTCAACCATTTCATCCAAGAACTCCTTCCAATCTCCAGGAACATATGTTTCCACTGGAATCTGAGGTCTTGTGAACTCAACTTTATCAGGAAAATCAGGAACTGTGTAATACTCCTCATCAGACCCTAAGTTCTCCCAAAACTCACGGTTCTTGCGCACAACGTGCATACATAGCAGACAAAAGCAACACATGCCATGGAAGAGGATCTTTGGTACATTGAACTTCTTGGCGATTTTGCTTGTATACGGCAAACACATATCAGAAATTATACAGCTTGGTGGAGGGCTCATCTCTTCAAAGAGCTTCTGAACTGGTTCTTCGAGAAAGTTAAGAGCTTTAAAGAAAGGAATCATCAGCTCCATCGTGTTAAGAGAATCGATGTTCTCTTGTCCTTCTTCCAAACCAGCTTCTTTATATGGGAACTTGAGTTGCACTAGTTTGATGGGCAAACCAGAATTAATGGCACGATTCAGGACATTCTTGAACCTCTCTGCATTGTGAGGTGTAGTGACAATTGTTACGAGCACACCACGCTGAGCCAACAGCCTTGCAATATCAACCATGGGAATCATGTGCCCTTGAGCCATGAAAGGGAAGAGAACAAAGTGAAGAGGATGATATTCATTGGTTGTTTCAGAAACCATGCTTGTTCAACCTTAGTAAGAAACTCTGAAGTTTTGTTTTGGTTTTGGTTTTTATTTGTGCCCCTGTAATCTTATATAGAATAAGATGCGTGGAGAGCAAAACCAAAAATGAACCGAAGACGTCATAGATGACGTAAACAGATTTTACTTGCCAAACACCTCTTATCCAGTCCACATGATATAGTGCGTACTACAGACATTCTTAGCCAATGCTAATTTTGTCCGTTTGTGACCAAACCTACATCTTCTGTTGACCTTTCTTTGCAGGAAGAGTTTAGAGATATCTTTTGAAGAAAAAAGACAATTTAGAGTGTAAAACCCAAACTTGGAGCTACATCTACCGCAAGTCTTAAGAACCAAAACAAACAAAAAGAGGCCACAGACAATACACATGTTACCAAAATAGAATGTGTTTATAACTTCGAAGACCGATTAAACTAACAGTACATGAAATATAAGTCCAACTATGGAATTTTTCAAGTCTCAAAATCACAATCAACAAAAAGAGGACCGAAGCCTATAACACTTTCCTGTGAATATTTTTGTCCTGAGTGCGGTTGTAGAGATGCTATACAAGTGACAATATCCATACAAGATGATAACATAATACACTTTACAAATAACACACAAAACTGGATGGTTTCTCACTGCACACTGTACCTATAAATATATATATCACGAACCCCAATTTTTCGGCAGTAACAGGTTGGTATCCACACAGACCGCACTGTTATTTTTTAACAGATTCAGGATCTTTGGATTTTCTACCTGAGTCAGTCCGATCAAGTCTAGCTCCTCTCCACAACGTTGACTTACTTGATCTTAGCAGTAACCCAAAGGCTGATGAGCATGCTGCTCTCACAACTGAATCTAGTGACCGGGTCATCTTGTTAACCAGCGTTTCAAACACCTGAACAAGAAATGGCTTGAGAACTTATAAAGAATTATGACCATGTCATATATAGTTTTTCTAATATACCTGTGGGTAATAGTGAGAGATAATGTGTTGATCCTCTGAAAGTGATAACATAGTGGTGGCGAAGTGTATTGCATTTGCCTGAATTACTGGCCACGGTGCATCAAAAGCCTGCACCGGGTAATTTTCACTTCAGTTTTTGTATATATAGTTTATGAATTTATTAACTATGAAAATTTGTCAAGGAAAGCCAAACCTGGATGGTTGAGGCCATGTAAGTATCAACTCTTTCCAAGTCTTGAACCAAGTGCTTTGAAAGATCCCTTACGAGGTTTTCATAGTCAGTTCTGAAAACATAAACAACTTTAGAAGATAACGGTAGTCATTTGCACAAGATAGAATTGGTACTCGAGGATGGTGAGAAATACCTATCGTCAGAACCAAAAACACGTGAATCATACAGGGTAGAATAATTATTGATGTCCATGAGTGGAGCAAACTGTTTGAGCGTTTCCTATTTAAAAATTAACAGATATGTAAACTTAGAGCGACCTCAAACCAAACAAAGGAGCAATAGGCTATAAAGAAAATTACCCGACAAGCCTTTCTTATACTAGTATCATCATCATGGAGATGTACTACTAAGCGGGGGAGGGTGGAATGAATCTGATATTAGACATTTTATCCAATGAGCTTTAGATTAAAACTGAAATATCTAATTTTCTCGCATCCATATTATTAGAAAGGAAAAGAGTGTGTTCACCTGCTCAACAAATCCCTCCCGTTGCCCTCCAATAGCATATTTACTTAATGCTCCAAATGCTTTAAATGCATTGGCTCTCATCTTCGGGTCCATGCTAACCTGTTACAGATTGGAATTACAAGTAAAGTTAATGGCAATTTACTTCAACTAGAAATTTTATCTGACAGTTTAGTGAACAGGTTTTGCAATTGTATTCTACTACAAACTTGAGTCTGGTGTAAAAGCTTAATCTTGCCTCGTATTAATTCAGTAAAAAACTTTTTTAATAACTTAATGCTGGACCTTACCTGAAGGTTACGAAGCCGGACAGATAAATTCAGCAAGATTGGTTCAACAGCATCATTAGATGCCGACTCCGTGACCTAAAATTTTTTGCATATAAGTCCAACAATTTGCTAAAAGATCTGACAAGACAATCAGAATCCAGAAACTTTGAGTCATTAGTGGGTTTGAACATTACCATCAACAAGCATGACACGGAAGTTAGTTGCACAGACTCATCCACATCATCAAGCAAAGCTAGTATTACACCAATAACTTGAGTTGTGTAATGGTCCATACAAGCAGAAGGCATCTGGCAAAATCCCGAAGCAACTAAATGATGCATTGATGAATGATAATTTTATGGACAGAAAAGAAGCAGCAGAAACTGGATTAAATTTCACATACGACCTTATTCCAAGAACTAGTAAGCAATTGTATAGTATCAATGTGCTAGAAATATATGTGCATAGTATCAATAAGGAATAATGTAGATTCTTTAACTATGAACTGTTGGTTTGACATGATTATAAATTTATAATAAACAGGAGCATATACTACCTGGTCAACCCACTTGAAATACATAATAAGGAAATGTAAGTTGGTCCTCATAACTCTTTCTTCCGTTAGCCATCTTATCAATCAAGATAAGTGATTAAAAATTGCTCAGAATTACACTTACTTGTACTAATCCTCTTAGACAAAGACGCCTTACAGTTGGAGAATCATCTGACACATGTCGGCAGAGTGCCTCGACCATCTTCTCCATTACAGAATTAAAATCACCACTGTGACGCACAAAAACATTAGCCAGAAGAAATTTAAGAAAAGGTACTACGGAAAGTGCTTTGTTTCTTTTCTACGACACATGTCAGGCACGACGTTCCGGTCCTTTGACTTTACTCCCTTAAGTTTTAAATATAAATGACCTAGACTTTAAACCCTATCTTCACGTTGACCTTAGTTTCTTTTTAGAACAGAGCATGTAAGATGAATGGGTACACATATCTAATTTATGGGTACACATGTCTATTTCAATGTGTCGAGAAGACGAGTAAGATTCTAGAAAATTACACCTGTAGCGTATAAACTCTGACAATGCAGCAGCAGCAGCTTCCCTTTGGAATCTTTGTGGGCGGTTTAGTGCTTTCGTTAGAATCATGCATATATGTCGAACCTGTAATACCAGTACTGAATCTTAAATTCAATTTCAATCTGAAGTAAAACTGTAAACGCACTTTTCTTCATCAGTGAATTTCAGGTGTAAAACAATTTCAGTCTTAAGACTGTTTTGATAACAAAAAGTTCAGGTGTCAGCCACCAAGTCAGTCATGTCTACTAAATTACTATTCACATTTCTCCAGATAAAAATATCAAGAAAATTTATGTCGTCACAATTTGAATGATCAATTGGTGAAACACAATAGTTAGGCCACAAAACGCTTAGAACACAACTGCAATCATCTAATAACTAGGTACCTCCTTTGGTCTCTTAATAGAAATGCATCCAGCAATATCGCCGATAAGATCAACCCATTTTTCTTTTTCTCTTTGCTCCCCATTACGAGCTAAAATCTAAGCAAAGACAGGTATCACGTCATCATACTGGAAAGTAACTAACAGAACCCATCTAATATTCAAGTTAAAAAGTACCTTGCCCATCTCAAGGTCACCAACACATTCACAGAAAGCCTGAAATGAAGTTAGAAGGACTCTGCCAGAAGGGAAGAGTGTTACAAAGGTTTTAATAATAAGAGTACCAATTGTTACGTGCCTATAATTCTCTTGAAAGTAGAGGAATTACCGTAATGGATCTTGCTGACCCGAGCTTGCAAGTCCATGACAACTTCCCAATTGAAGAGTAAGTGCCCCGACGACAGAAGAGTAGCTTTTCTCAACAGCTTTCTTTCCAATTTTTCCGCCACCTCTGGTCCATAATGTATATTAGCCACCAAAAATGCATCATGTACTCTCAAGTAAGATTGAAGGTTTATGATAGGTACCTAAAAAATGCGGTGAGAGCAAATATAGCAGCTTGAAGAATTTCATCCTCTACATGAGTTTCAGGAGAAGAGCTAGTATTCTCTCCCTTATGTAAGTCAACTTTAACTAAAGAACTACGATCGAGAACAGATATTAAGTGTTCCATGAACAAAACCGAAAGCTCTGTGTGTTGGGAAAAAGCCTGATCAAAATATGATTGACAAGGAGAAATTTCGTCAAATTATTTTATATTCTTCAAATGATGACAACGCATAGAAACATGTGAGAAGGATTAGCATCATAGATTGTAAAATTACTCCATCAGAAAGCGTAACGTGAAAAGTTTAGAACCATCAATACAAGGGAAAACATTATGCTTTTTTGTGACAGAAATTAGTCTGGCATTACAAGTCAGGGAGATATTCTGTCAAACAGCAAATCCTTACAAATGAACCCTCCTGAAGGCACAGCCACATATCATGCATAATATGTTATTCACCGTCATAAGTGTTGTACACTACGAGTACAAACTTTAGGACATTAAATTATTCCCAAAAATTGCGATAGAAGATGATATCACCATGAAAGAAAAGAATATAAAATAATACTATGCATAAGAAATAATCATGGTTTATCGTAGTTCCAGAAAGAATGGTACTCACATAAAATGCATCTTGCATTGGCCAGCCACCACGCATCCTAGTTATGTCCTTTGTCATGATGTCCCTTCCAGCAGTAGCCAAGACTTCATTAAACACAATTGATGATTGTGTGTTCTCTGCCAGTGTAGAGATCTTCACGTGATTAAGGTAACTAGTGATACACCAAGAGTATACAAGATAATTGCTAGTGTGTACTTTTATATTATAGCAGTATCACATTTACGTGCAAAATAAATATGCTAACAGAATGAAGTTGAAGGATACAGCTCCAATAGCTTCAACACGTAAATTCTTCTCAGTTATATGAACTGCTGCCGAGAGCAAGGACTGAGTCGTTCTGCCAGAAGAGATCCAAAGAAGGAAAAGGAAACAAGGTCATGCAATAAAGGGTCTCAAGCTCATCTATGACAGCAAGATTTAATGTACCTTGATATGTCATTGTCACTAAGCTGACTCCCTCTTCTTGAAACAAACTCAGTAACCGCTTGAATGGCTCCCTCAGCAGATTGCCTGATTTTATCACAGATAGCTGCAGTGCAACTGTGCAAGGCTGCTACAAGCTACACGGCATAGCACAACATAATTGGACCTCAACCATCCAATAACACCAGTATATATACAAAAGAAAGAAAAAGACAAACCTCAGCCTCTGTCAAGAGAGAACATATGGATGAGACTATTCTGTTAAAAACTTCAGATGGATCAATAGAGGCATCCTGAAAGTCATTTCTAAGAAATTGACACCCTGAACATGAAGCATACAAGAAGAGAAAAAAAAACTCTGAGCCTAACCACAAAATGCTTACACTTTTCAAAATGGCAATGACATCCTCAAGGGAAGACAGGGCTTTATAGGAGTCTTCAGAATCCAACCCGCTTGTGAGTACAGCTTTCGGAAGGGAAAGGGAAATGCTGAAGAATTGGTCAAGAATCTAACAACAATTATAGAAGGCGAAACCATCAGAGACTATCATTGTCAAACACAGATGAAATGATCACTAAATCATTTTGTGAAAGTTGATCAGGATAAGTACTAATCAAATACCTGTGCAGAAATTTTTCGAACTTCAGAATTTGTGTCAGCACAGCGTGGGAGATAGGTTATGACCCTATCTCCCAAACACAATACCTCGCGGTCAGGAAATAAAAATACCGCTGTTGGTCAAAGAAAGAAAATTGATTAGCCCGTAAATATTCTATGGAATAAAATTTAACAAATTGTTGAAGGGTATCTTCATACATGGTAGACTTGAAAAATTCCCCTGCATACTGCGGTCTGCATACTTTCTATGCGGGCAATCACCAGAACAACCAAGAGTACAATAGCCACCCACACAAAGCTTGCGAAACTTTAGAAGCATTTCATGAACTGCCACACAACCTCTTTTTCTTTGATAATCAATGGGCGATGAAACAAATAGATCAAGCTGTCTAAGCAGATGCAAAAGCTGCTCCGCTCGACTTCTTCCATCCTCTCCACTAGTTCATGCACAAACATCATTGAATTAGCAGACCAAAAAGCACTTCAAATTGTACATGCACTTATACTAAGACTCAATATTTGAGATTACTGCAAATCTACTACCATAATCACTGAATCTTTTCTAACATAAGTAATATATTAGTTATGCAAGGTAATTAAGTAGATCAACTAATCTTATAAGAGAAATAAAACTAGAAATTATGTCCCTAGTGGGGAAAACTACTATAAATATATATAAGTGAAAATTGAAAGAAGAAACGTAGAACATGGAAAATTTTACTTTCAGAAATTCCATCAAAGTCTTCAGTTTTATAGTAGATATTTTCAACAATCAAAATACTAAATAGATCAATAACTGAATAATCTGCAGCCTCATATTAGCTGGGCGAGATTAAAACTTGTCAAGTAAATACCTTGTAAGGAGGATCGCACACAAGAGAGTTACAAGATTGTCTATAAGGGGATTGATGACATCTGTTGGATCATTAGGCAAAGCAAAGAATCCTAGTGTAGCCTGTCCAAGTAAAGGTGTATGAATTCAAGAGAAGATATAACAAAAATTCAAACAGCAGTAATCTTGTTATTTTCGTTTTACAGTTGATTCAAACGAGAAACTAATCACCTTCATGACACGGTTTCTAGTTTCCACGGTCAGCTTTGGTTCCACGGAGACCAGCGTTGTGCATGCATTCAGAGCGAGTGCCTGAATAAGATTTTTCAGAAAAAGAAATGCTATCTGCTTGTGGGAAAGAAATTACATATGGTACAAGTTCTTGGCATAGACCTGAGTGTGTAGAACTTCAAGACTAGATTCTGCAAAACCTTCATTTTCATCCCGGCCCATCAACGTCAATATATAATCAAGCATCTGATCTCTTCTTTTCAGTGGGAATGTAGCACCATTTTCTGCAGCATTGATGACAGCACGACCTTCACACAAAGATACGAGAGATCAGGGTCCCATATACTCTCAAGATTTCCCTAACATTATACCCCTACCTTGTTGGGCGGTCTAACTTTGTAAGAAAAATCAAAGACAGTAAAAATCCCAGTCAGTCTTCCGAAGAATAACTCCACATCTCTATATCCAATGCAGTACTAACCTAATAAATCAATAGCAGTTATAACAGCTTGCTTTGCTGTTTGTTGCCGCACATGAAGAAGCCGTGAAAGCATATTAGTGCCCTGCAGTACATGCAAACAAAATATGATTATGAAATTGGAATTTTGAAGATCAGAAATAATAACAAGGTCACTACAGTTCAATATAAACCACTGTCTGGTCACAGAAAACTACTCGGATCTCCAACTCTTCATAAAATTTTAATCTCATTACATGGGTTCTCCTAACAAAACTCAAAGTCAATCTGACTCATAACTTTGTATTAGATAGTAGAAAAAGAAGTAGAATGGCAGATTATAATCTAAATGGAAAGGTGATTCTAGTGAAGATTTAGAAACATACAACAAGTGCATCTATTCTGGCCTCAATAACCGATGAGGGTGCGTATTTGGCAGCATATCCATACATCAAAGCCAAAGCAGCATGTATATTATCACTGTCTTCTGTTTTATAGCTCTCAGAGAAGATAGATAATATCCTAGAATAAACACAAGAAGTCAGCATTATGTCATAACTTACAAACTTGAGGTAAAAGGACCAATTCTAGAACGGCTGGAAGCAAGATATGACTAATGAAAGAGCCAATTATATAATATCATGAGACCTTTGATACAACATTTCTAATTGTGGAACTGCAACTTAAAATGTCCACCAACTTAGTAAACACATCAGCAAGACTTGGGGATAGTTAGGAATTTAAAAACCTTAAAGGTACAGCCTTCCAACTGAAAGTTGTATGAATATATATATATATATATATATATATATATATGTTGATTAAAGAAAGAAGGAAACTAATAGATTTGACAGTGAGTGAAAGATATGCAGGCATATCTAGATTTTAATATTAGAAAGTGTATGAGCATATGATTTCATTAAGTCAAGCAAACAAACCTTTGGAATATACTCTGCCCAACATTATCCACAATGATTTTCAGCTTTTCTAGAACAGTGTCCAGGTGAGAAGCCGCGACCTACGCAATCAATTGGCATATTAACATAGACTAAATTCAAGATCTGAACGAGAAAACAACTAGTACACTCAAAATACCAGTCCCATGGCCTTTGCTAAACCAAGTCTATTCGCAGGTATGGAGATGTCAGCCTGTTGGTACATCAAGTCAATCTTTTCACGAACATATGCTCTATCATTAACTTTCTGGAGAAGTACTCCAATACACCTGAGATCAAAGCGCAAGAGGTTTACGACAGAGTTCAGAATTATCAAAGATAAATACTGGGTGTCTGCTAAATTTGGAATTTAGTGCAGCTTTCAGAGACCATCTAAAACTTATTAGCCATCAATCAGGATCTGAAAGATGAGCACTAAAATCACAAGGAGAAAAAAGCTTATTCAGCAACATAGTGAAGCACACAAAGAATGTACATGCACAAAAATCAGTACAGGTATCACATCCGAATGTCTCTCCTTTTCTAAATATGGTGATAGGATTCAGAAAATCACTAAAAAAATATACAGAGCACTGTCAAATACATTTTCATTTTTTTCTAATTTTGAAGACTGACTATGCGATCAACATGCTGCCTTGATGTCAGAAGAAATCAACAATCCAAGCCAAATATCTTTGCTCAACAACTAACGCCAAAATAGTACACCAATAAGAAGTAGAGATACTTCAACTTCATCAGAGACCAGAGCAAAACGAAAAACCAAGAATTTTACCGGTGTAGAAGTGCTGTGTGGTCATCCTCTGGAGTGTAAAGAATGTATTGTTTTGCAAAAGCATTTCCAAGAGATATAACCCAGTCAGAATCCTGGGTGACATCCAGTGATTCTGCTAAAAACTGTATAATAGTGCTATAATTAGAAATAATGTATAGAACAATCCTGATTAGTCATATTTGTCTGCCTTATGCTGAATTAAAATTACAGCTCAGAAAGATGATTTTTTTCCTTCACACTAGTTATAAAAGCTTACATTGATTATCATGTCATCCCAGGTTTCCTGATAAGTTGGATCGAGCTTCAGATCTTCTGTGTCAAAGACATACGCCTTCATTTTTGGAATCTAGAGCTTACCAAATGTGATAAATAATTAGGGTCACTTGTAAGTTGTAACAAGTAACAACTAAAATGAGTAACTACGAAAAAGTAACGGAATTCACTTGTTTCTCATAATTTAATTCATATATACTGAAAATCTGGTGAAAAGAGGCACTAGAAATTTACGGTGCAATCTGACAATATTTTGCTCTCTAGTAGCTGACTGGATACAAAAAAAAAAAGTTTTAAAAAAAAAAAAAAAAAAAAAACTATTTGAGCAAAAAAATGTGTACCTCATCTTGCCAAAACATGCTGATGTTCTTTGGAAAAAGAGGGGACAGATAGCCAAGAACCTGAAGGGCATAACAACAGAGTGGTTAATAAGATTAGCAGACCCGATAAATTATCAAGCAATTACACTTGATGGAAAACAGGAATAAAGAATGCATTTTATGGAATTATGGGACGTAAAATATGTGAGTCTAACATGATTCTTGAAGTCACAGGCACAAACTTACCGTCAAAATTTGGGTTGCTAACTGCTCTTTTGCCAGAGGGTTGTGCAAAAGAACCACCAAACGGGTAAACAATTCCTGCATTTATAATAATGTGGGTACATGTTTTCAATCTTGAGATCATGCCATAAACGAATATGAAAGGACGTAAGAAAATTTGACCTCAGGGCTAGGAATATCAGCACGAGCTTTACACTCAATCAGCATAGGGGTGGTTGAAGATCTACGACGGCACAGTTCAGATATGCATCTACAGACCTATCAGATTAAATCAATAACAATGTTAATTCACGTCCAATCTCTGGAAAAAACATATAATGAAAGGTAATCTAGCAATAAATGAAAGATCTTACTGATGCAACTGCCCCAGTGTAGACCCTCGGGATAATCATCTTCAATAGGAATGGCCAAAGAATGTACTGCAGTTTCATATTCTCTTTAGCATTATAGTCTGAAAGTTATATATACATGAGATAGTGCTATTATGATAGACAAATTTGCAGCACCTCCATCTCCGGGATTGTAACGGTCAAGAGCAGAAGACCTTTTCCACAAACCGCTCTTAGCTGTGTTGGACTAACTGGTTCCCCTTTTGCCTAAGAGTAGTATTTGTAGATAATGTAAAATTCAAGAAAATACAGAAGTAACAGAGGTAGTAGCACTTCAAACGAGTTATGTACTCAAGACGACACAAGTGTTTGTGTTTCTTGTATACAGTGGTAAGAGAGTAAGACATAACAAGAAGACTCAAGACACAACTTAGAGCAAGATAACAATTATATTCCAGGTTTTAGGTAACGTTAGATATATAAAAACATCAAATCTTAGGAGCCCACAGGCAATAAGTCACTAGTTAAAAAACCGCCAAGTAGATGGAATATCTAAGCATCAGAAAGAAGTTCATGACATACTTGTGACATATATACTAATCCGTCACTGCATTATGAACGCGGAGCGTGAGGATACCAATATTTGGGCTGTGGGCTGTATCACCCTCATATTTCATCAATTTCAGATAAATAACAACAAAGAAGGGATTTGCTATATATCAAAAACCATTTTACTCATATTATTCACTAAAGAAACAAAATAGTTTTCCTCTTGTTATATTTTCACAGGCACACATAGTTCTTGCACTTTTTCAGGTGAGCACCATACTTTATTTTGTAGGTAAACTTTTATGTTGTATGGTCTTACCTTTGGATTGTTACTCTCTCCTATTGCAGAATAGCGTACAAGGTATTCAACAAATAATTCCCCAGATGGACCAGCCAGATAGCAGTGCGAAGCCATGACCACGATCAACTGTCAACAAAGCAGAAGAACAGAATCACAAGTGAGCATGCTAAAGCAAGCATGTTTTAGTAGTAAAATACAACAAAATATGCCAGCCTAGTACCTCTGAAAGAGCTTTTCGAACAGCTAAACTTTCCTCATCTAACAAAGACCTCGCAGCCTCGACCAAAAGAGACTGTTTTGGGTGCCATGCTTCCAACAACCTCCAAATGCAATGCAACATCATTAGGTTGGGATTGAAAAGGAACTCTAAATTGATAGCTTACTGGAGAAGGGTAAAGAAATACACCTTGGAAGCAGATGTTTCAAGATGCAAAGAGCACCAAACGTCAAAGGGTCTTCTTTCAACTTGCATTTCTGGTGAAAGTCAGGGATCTCAAATTTAAAGTCAACATAAAAAGCCAGTATAAAATATCACACAGATGCATGCCAAGGAAGAGTTCTGAAGTCTGATATGAGTACTAGGTATTTTCACTGTTTTGCAATGCATATATAAAGAATACCCAGAGTCATATCCATCAAACAATATATGTCCTTACGTTAAGCAGAAATGTAAACAAATCCTCGGGGTAAACCAAGCCAACAGTCAGAAAACACCGCTGCACTTCATTGTACGTCTACAACACAAGGGTAAAGAACACTTAACATATTAATATATCGCTTCCGAAATAAAGGCTCAAAAATGAAAGAAGGCCTGAAACATTTATGTCGCATTAACAGCACATTCTTATTTTAATCCTGCAACAATAAAAGCGCCCAGTGACTTACCTTTCGTCCCACTGAAATATCTGAGCACCTTTTGCTTTCACTACTAATACCGATCACAGGAAGAAGTGTTGACAGAACAATAGTGAGGTCCTGAGAAAAGAAAAACAAAATTTAACTGAAACACCGCATAAAAATAAAGTTTATCCTTCCAATACCGCATCACATCGAAAAAACCGGTGTGCTAGATGACTGTAAATAATGAGGCACCTTAGCAACAAAAGTGATGGAAACACCATTACCTCAAAATCAAGCAGTGGAGGACCAGACTCAGAAAGTAACGAGGCATTTAATAGGTTGTAAAGACTACATGTCGCCAAAAGAGCATCATCATGATCTTTCTTATACCTAAAGATTGAAATGAAAGGAATAAATAATCACTGCATTTAGCATTTAATACAAACACAAGTCTGCAGGAAAAGCATCCCATGCCTTGGTACATACTTCTTTCAAACTTAAAAAAGCTTTAATTTGTGGGACAAAATATGAAGCAGACAGCAAACTTACTATGCTCTGAGATAGAATGAAAAGTAGAACAAAAACAGAACTTACAATTCAAGTATTGCTGGAATAAGCCTTGGTAATGCTGATTTCAGTTGTGTCCGCATGATAAGACCCACCATCTGACCCAAAGCCTCAACAGTAGATACTCGTACCTTATTCAGCAGAAGATAAGCAACTAAGAACACTTTAAAGTCACGAGGCATGTCCGGACAACAAGTGAACAACCAACTAGCAAAATCATGCAGAGATATATCTCTCTATAGTCTGAATATCAAAGAAACACTACTGGGAGAAAAGAACCAGAAAACAAACTTTCCTTTCTTCTTTGATCTTTAAATAAAGTTACAAAACCTTGGTTTTCTTTGTTTTTCTTTCAAAAAAAGGTCTGTAAACAATTAAGAACCATATGTGTACCCTGGTAATGTCTTGAATTATATCTTTGATTAAAACACGCAATTATATTACAACCTAAAGGGGAGAATAATGCTATAAGAAGATCAGGGAGTCACCTTATGATCTCGGGAAACTGTCCAAACTCTCAATAGTAACTCAAATACTGAATTCAGATATGACCTGCATCGGATGGAAGCTTTAATTTGAGTGTGTTCAACAAAAGAAAGAAATGAAACAGAACAGAGAAAGTGGTCTCACATGACATCACTGTCAAGCGGCAAATCGGAGGTAAGATCTGTGGTGTATAGCCACACTGCCTGAGACCAGCACTTAAATGCTAGACACAAAGTCAATGATTCATATATGAGATGAAATATGCAAAAATAAGATGGTACTAGAGACAAGCTGAGTTATTTGAATTTTACAAACTCTTCCTTGTATTTGGTATTAGCACTCAAACAAATTGCATGATATATGTTGATCATCTCATCCACCAATTTAGAAAATGTGAAGATGTACAGATCAACAGGTTAAAATCCTACAACTTTTGTCAGTATGAATTTAACTGCCATATTGGTTCAGTAAGTGAATAAAATCTGAACTGATGACCCTTCTGTTAGGCTGATTAGAAACAATTAACCACATAGTTCAAGGAAACGAAAAATAGCTTATCAGATAAGGGAGGAAAATTAGCACAACGCTGTAGTTTCTATACAAGAGTTTCACTCTCCAACAAAAAACAATTACAAAAGTTTCACTGTACCATTTGCAAATATTGGTCGGTGTAAATCCCGAACAGTCCCAAGAATAGGCAAAACCCTTGACAGTACACCTTTCAGGCGTGGAGTGAACTGTAAAGCTTCAAAGGAAATATGAAAGTGCTTAAAATATCAGAGAACTGCAGTTTCCATAAACTTTTCAATATGAGAAACAAAACAAACAAAAATAAGTGGATGCAGATGAGAGTTAGAAATTAACCATCATTTGAGGCAAAGTCAGCAAGAATTTGAACCATAGCAGGCGAGGCTGTCGCTGGACCAGACAGATGAAGAAATATTTCTTCCATCATCTGTCCATATACATTAAAAAGGGACAAAATTACACTAAAGAACAAATAACTTGGACTTTATCAATAAAAAAAAGGCTCGGTGAAGGAGAATCAAGGCCAACTTCGAATGGAATAGGCTCCCATCTACCTCACTAATGGCACACTAGGGAGACAATGAGCTAGGTTTGTTTATGATACAATCTACTATGAAAGTCTTTCATCTGTTAGAAGTTAACATGATGACAGATGAAAGTCTCTAGTATGGTATCTCATCAGCAACTAATCTTGTGTCATGCAATCTATAACCGCTTACTTCCGCATACTGATCATTCTTTAAACTTCACATATATGCAGAGGCAAAAATTAAATCCAGATCATGATGCCTCTCACCACCAATCATGTTGTACTGTTATTCTCCCACAGCAAACTTTTAGTTATAGTAAAAGGCAAGAACTCAGGAATGTACAGTCCAATGGAACTAAACAAACAGTTTTTTCTCAATGTCCAAAAATCCCCCTCCGAATTAGTAAACAATAAAACAGATAAGACTCACAAGATCAGGAAATTGTGTTCCAATTGAGACGAGCAGTCCTGACGCTTGCCTTTGCCAATCAGCATTTAGTTCCTTCATTATGATGAATCATAAAATGAGAATAAAATCATCAGGTAACATATACAAATAATTTCGAAATAAGAATTACAATATGGTTTCCCCTGTTTTGTCTAGAAATTATTATGTTGATTCTGTTAGATGGGGATGTCTCAATCATCTAAACCTGAAAGCTGTATGCTATATTTCCAGGTAACCTTTGCTATAGGAACGAGCGACATATTATTCAGATCCAGTCTAGCGCATAAGAAAAATGCACAAACCTTCTTAGCTTTAGGGACATAAATGCAACGCAGACAATAGAGGAAAAAAAAACACATCAAAACAGATATTTCAAGAGTGCTTTTATCTATCTCAAACAAGCTAGTAAAGGTTCAAATATACAGCCATGCTTCCAGCTTCACTATGTAACTTTCTAACTATACAAAGTATTAAAAGTTAATCTTTAAGAATGGTTCAGCATTCACAACACACCTTGGAAGATATTATCTCAGCAGTAGCAATCTTAGCAAGCTTTCCCATGAAAACTACATCACTCTCCCCTTTCTCTAGTGCACCAACACTGAATGCCATTACTTGAAACACCCCAGCCATGTTACCAAACCGCTGTAACACCAAGTAGCACCAGATTCACTATTTATTGGAACAAAAGATGAAGAACAAGAAAACAATAAAATCAGGCAAACAAAATGTTACCCTTCGTCCTCCACGTGACACAGCATAGCAGCAGTCGAGAACTAGTAGCGGATTCCTGGAGAAATCACACAACAGTTGAATGTCAGAGATCTCCCAATAGTCATTATGCATGTCTTGTGTAAGAAGTAAAGGAAATATATTGGTACATACAGCGAGGCAATATCTCTCAAGGAAGCCATGGAAGCTTCTTTAACAATAGAGGAATCATCAGCTAGAGAAGATACCAAGAGTTGAACAGCCTCTGCCAAAAAAAAGTTACAAAAGAAGCAGAAAAAAAAATTAAACTTCAGCTTCCAAATCAGGAGACTTGATCAGACAAAATAGCCACTGCCACAAGCAATGTTGACCCAATTGCATACTTTAAGAGATTCGACCAACAACCAACAAAGATCAATTGAGACTGATTAAAATTGAAATAAATAAAAAAATTCAGGGAAATGTTACCAGGCGCTGGGATTGAGCTACCCAAACTTGAAGAAGCCATTCAAAATCGATCAACTCCTCCACCTAATAAAGAAACCAATAATTCGAAATCCAAATCTCGACCGTTGTAATCGATCAAGACTATTCGGAAGGAAACGATTCCGACTGATAAAGGAGGAAGAAAGAGCGAGAGAGCTGAGCAGTCATAATAATTTCAGTCGCCTCTTGTCGGAGGACTAGAATGTTAAAAGGAAAAAGTTTAGGGGAAGAAAACAAATGTATGAAACCAATTGAAACGATGGACCCATATCCGACAAGCCGGGTCGGGTCGGGTAAAATATAGGGTTTCAAGCCCGTTGCTTTTGGATCATACTCTTGTTCTATTGTTAATTATTAGATTGAGAAGAATGCTGAAATTATTGACCCAATTATTTAGCGGTGGATCACTCTGAATCACATTGATCCATATTATTTACTTTTTGCATGATATCTGATTGATTTATCGGTTATTTTTTCCTCTGATATTTGATTGATTATCTAGTGCTCAAAAAAGTAGAATGAAATTGAAATGGCGGAGTGGAAGTGAGAGTACGAAAGTTCCATTCAAAGTCTAAGTGACACAATTAGGAAGATGATTACTCTTGGTGTATACATTAACAAAACTAACTAACGATTTAAGTAACGGCTCTAACTAATTGGTATAACCACAATGTAAGCGCATGAATTAATTTTATTATATGTATAGTTTAACAAAAGATGTTTTACATCATATTATCAAGTATTAGTAAAGAAGTTATGTAAAAACAAATAATAAATAAACGTTTCTCTCAGGCGATATTCTCGAAGTCAAGCTAAGCTCTACCTTCTCCTCTCACTAGATCTCTTCTTCTCTCTTCTAGCTACTCTTTTCTTTTCTTTTTTATCTTTTTCTTTGCTTTTACTGTCGGTCTAGAGTAGAATATGTCGTCGGCTCGGAGTAGAAGATGTCGTCGGCTCCTCCCTCCATAACCACACAGTTGTTGCTCTGTCTGTGCAAGGCTTTTCGTCGGTTCACCGATGAGACCTTACCCTGCAACAGGCACCTCAAACGAGACCATTGTACATGCAGTCGAAGCATCAAGTTCAAGGTTAATCACCGGAATCCAAAGTTTCAACAGGAAAAAAAAACTTCCCGAATTTTGAAGCTGCGAATCCATCGGTCCTTGCCGATCTCTACCACCGACGTTTTATTTCTTCTGATCTGCGGCCAAATCTTGTCAATCCGGCGAGAATCCAGTCAGTTAGGAAGAAGATCGGTATGTCTGCTACTCTGGTACCTTTACTTCACCGCCGCGCCACACCTGCTACATCTAGGGCGCACTCCTCTCTCAGATTTGGAATTTTCTGAGTCTAACATAATGGGTCTTTCTAGACCCATTTACCTAGTGAGCCTATTATATGGACTGATTTAAATCTAAGGTATTATATTTTCCTAGCCTTATTTTACCCATCATTAAAGCTTTAGAGGACTGGGCTAATTTGATGGGCTTTAAGAGTATGGATTATAAATACTCTATTTTAAAGGCAAGAGAGGTTAGTCAAATTAGGTTAAACCTAATACCAGTCTCCGTTTGGGAGATGGTTGACTGTCAAGATCTCATTGTCTTGAGTAATTATGTTTTAAGCTTGAAACGTGTGTTTCAAAGAGCCCCTCTTTATGTTCGACTGTCCCAAGTGGCTACAGAACTAGGAATGCTTCCGAATCTTCCTAAGATTTGCGAACAAGTTTCCACCTTCTATCCAATTCGTCTCTTGTGTCCGAGTTTCGCCTCCGCAAAGACATGCATCAGTTTATGTTTGATGTTGTACTAGATGATTACCCATGCGGTGCCCGGGACTATTTGTTGTGCAAAATAAATATATATTCATAATTATTTGTTCTATAATATATATATATATATGATATTTGTTTGTACTTTATGATTTGATTTGTATATGCGGTTTATTATTTTTATATATACTTAATATACTAATATCAATTTTTAATGATGATTCGTGTTGTGTACAAAATATATTTTTTGATGCATTATATAATTTGTTTAACTCATGTTCATTTCACTTGTTAGACGCATGATTATCTAAGGTTTTTAGATTTGTGTACGTACATTTAGATTTTTATATCGGTGTTCATTTAAGTTCTTAGAACTATGTTCATTTAGGTTTTCTAACTCGTGTTTATTTAGATTGTTTGACATGTGTTTGTTTAACTTTTAAATTTATGGGTTGTTCATTTGCCATAAATTTATACCTTTTAGTAAACATGAAATAACAAAATCTAAAATATTATATTTTAAAATAAATATGACAAAAATTCAAGCAATATTGTTTTTTAAATTTTTTGACTCATATTTATTTAGGTTATTAGACATGTGTTATTTACGTTTTTAGATTTGTGTTCATTTAAATTTTTGGATATGTGTCCATTTAAGTTCTTAGACTCATATTCATTTAGATTTTTAGACTCATGTTCATTTAAATTCTTAGACTCCTATTCATTTATGATGTTAATTAGACTCGTGTTCAGAATAATATATTCTTAAGGTAACTTAAATCAGTTTTATATATTTTTGATTAACAATATTAGTTTAAGTAAATATGGTATTTGTTTTTATTACATCTCATTATTATTGTAAAAATACATGATTATAGAATTCTGATTATATTATAATGTAAGGATGATATAAATCATAAATAGTAATAAATACTCAATAAAAAGAGTATTTTAGTAATGATCGATAATTAATTGTATCATGATATTATATAAAATATGATAAGTGTATTAATTAATAATTTTTGTTTTTAAACATCATTATGAAAAATTTAATTTGTGTTTATCTTAAATAAATCCCTATTTTTTTAACTACCATTGATCCTAATTATGCTTCACCTTGTTTTTTATTACATTTTCATAATTATTTTTAAAAAAACATAATCACAGAATATGTTAGTAATAAATGGTAATTATTTGTATCATAATAATTTATAAAAAATGGTAAGTGACTTAAGTAATAGTTGTCATTTATAAATGGTAAACGAAACATATAATAGATAATTTTTAAAATTTTTGTCGTCGAAGATATAAGAGTGAAATTTTAATTACATTTCATTGAATATTTATAATAATGACAAAACATATGTGCATATTGAATTAAAGTTATCTAAAACGCTGAACATATGAAACGTGTTGTAAAAGAAAGATTTGTTCGAATGTTCCGACAAAGATAGATTAAAAAGATCAACCTTAAATTTAATATACCTAAAAATTAAAATATTATTACAAAGAAGAAAATAAGAAAAAATAACTACATGTTTAACTATTTGATGCGTATTTATGTTCTATTTGAAATTTTTTTAGAATGAGATATAAATAAACATGTAATGGCAAAAAGAGTTCATAGAATATATTAAAAGGAAAAAAGTTCATACGTAATATTGAAAATATAAGATTACATAATAGGTCATGATTGAAGAAAATAAAAATTTAACATAAATAAATGATTTTAAGTCTTTTATTCATCACCATAAACATATTATCGAACTGAAGAGTTCATCTGATTTTTGGAATAGCACAATATGACCAATTCTATCCCAAGTAAGAATTTTAGCTTCAATAAAATCTTCTTGACATTTTTAAGATGTGAAGTTTTGTTCCATTCAAAAGGCTAGATCTTACATCGATGGTTTTCATTCAACATGATCTTATAGATTAACGAACTTGATCTACTTCATCTAGAATTAATAAAAATAGCAAGGGGATAAAGATATTTTTGAAAAAATTTATAAATGTGTGTTATTTGTATTAAAAAAATTTAATGTAAATAATATATCAAACAACATTATTAGAATAAGAAAAAGTATATTTTGGGAAAGACCTTACCTATGTATCATGGAGGAAGATTAGTAGAGGTGAATGACAAATGTGAAGCAAATGTAATCCATATATATATAATAGAGGAATATGGTTTTGGGTAACAATTGAATTCAAGTTGTTTAAATTTTTTAAAATTATCGAATTGTGTATTACAATTAATATGATTCGACTTGTATACTACAATTAATATGATTCGAATAGTATATTACTATTAATAATTTGAATTGTATATTACAATTATTATAATATGATATATTCCTTAATTAGATTCTTATGTTATAAAATAGAAGAAAATTTTTTTCAAAATTTTAGATATTAAATCTAATGATACATTTAACATAAAAGTTTAGCATTGTAATAAATGTTATTCGTTCATATGATTAGACAAATTTTACCTTACTTTCTAATTATGAAACTAATCTCTAATGGCATAGAATATAATATAATCAATCATTATAAGGTTATTTTCATATTATATAGAAGATTTTTACTTGATAAAAAATCAGACAAACATATATATAAAGTGAAACTCGAACCTAAATCTAGGTTTAAGTGAATATTTTTGTTAAATGAAAGTTATTCTCGTCAAGAAATTAGTTCATATCCTAATAAATGTTGATATCATTTATACACGTTAGTAAATATTGATAAATGATATTACAATTTATAATTTTAGAACATAATATTATCAAAATGATAATGAATACTATAGCTAAATTATAGCAACACACAACCAAGTAAAATCATTAGATTGTGAAAAATACATATTTAGTAATAAATTCAAATAAATATATGTATATCGACCATATTAATATCTCATTTGTTTCTATATTTATTAAAATAATAACTTATTATAAAAAAGTTATTATATTCATTTCGTATGTATTTAGTCAAGTTTATGAGATGCGTATAAATGGTAAACGAATCTATCATCATCAATACTATTGTTATAATTTTTGAATCTATTATAGTCAAAATTATATAGACATTATAGCAAAATTATAGCAACACACAACCAATCAAAGTCATTCGACTGTGAAAATAAATCTTTCGTAATAAATTCAAGTAAATTATATGTATATAGTCTCTAAAATAATATATTTTTCTATATAATTATTAAAATAATTGCTAATTGTAAAAAAAAGTAATGGATTTCATGTGTATATAGTCAAATTTATGAGATATAATAAGTATTTAGTGGAATATATCATCCTTAATAGTATTGCTATAATTTTTCAAATCTATTATAGTCAATACTATAGCTAAATTGTAGCAACACAACCGATCAAAATTATAATCAATACAATATAATACTATACCTAAATCATATTATTATAAAGAATATACTTTATTATTAATTCAAATCTACTATATATATATATATATATGGAACCAATAATTAATAAGAATCAAGATATTAAATATTAAATTGATTTATATATGGAATATGATTTCTTAATTATGTGTTCATATATATTTCAATTAATTTTTAAGTATGATTCTATAATATTTTATACTATTTGATTTCTAAATATGATTTTTAAGTAAACTTTTTAAAAAAAATATGATTCTGAATTTTTAAGTAGGGTTATATGATTATATTTGCTTTTTGATGATTGAGCCATAAATAAACATAAAATCAAATAGTATACTATTTAATTTTTAAGTATAATATTATAATATTTTATACTATTTGATTTTTAAGTATGGTTTTTAAAGTACTAATTTTTTAAAAATACATATAACCAAACGTATATAACACATATAAATAGTAATTTTATTACCTTTCCAACATATTTGGCTAAGTCGGCCGCCGAATGATTTATAATTTGCTGAGCAATATATTTAAACATTTACAATCTTGCTTCCCCAGTATTATCTACAATTTTCACAAAAATGTAATACCTATAAAACCATTTGTAATTATGAAATTCAAATAATCATGTAAGTAGGAAATTAATATATTTACCTGATATATAAAATAAATTTCGATTGATTTTGTAATTTTTCGCAGAAATCTAGCTTATTGCTGATCCTCACCTGTTGTAAGTAGTCTTGGTATTTGGTCAGTACGTAAAGGTACGGAAAGAGATGGATTCGAACCCTCGGTAAACAAAAGCCTACATAATAGTTCCAATGCTACAAATAAGGAACGGGTATTTGTTGGAATTTAATTATTTCCTTACATAAATTAGATATATATTTGAATATAATCTTCTAATAAAAACATATGATTTTTTTTTAATTATTTGATTGCTCTGAAAGCATATGTTTACTATATAGATTGAATTTTTTTATGAAGAAAATAAATAAAATAACTAATTGAAGATTGATTTCGTTTATTTTTATTATGAAAATTAATACAAATTCAAATCTAATATTAACTAATAAAGCTTGATTATAATATTATATTAAATGTAGATTTATTACAATACATATTACTTTCATTTGAATACAAAATAATATATAGTAGTGTATAAAAATCGAATATGTTTAATAAGCATTAATTTTTTATAATTAATTTTACATAATCAAAAATAATTATTTACTTATAAGTTCCCGCAATTTGTCCATTAATTACCATAAATATATTTTTCAATTAAATTTTGTAATTAATACGATAATTATTTTGTATGGTTGAATTGCCTTTCATAAATCAGAGATTTACATTCGATTATATCTTTTATTAAAAGCATGTAATATTTCAATGATTATGTTGATATGGTATATGATTGAAAATTGTTTCCGTAATTAAATGTGAATTGATAATAATACAAAAATTGAACTTTTTGACTTCCTATTTTATCAATGAAATTGGATGATTAAACATAATAAATCATGTTGACAAAAAAAAATATAATAAATCATAATAATGATTACGGAAATTAATACAAATTATAATCTAATCTCAACTAATAAAGTTTAATTACGAAGATTGATTTTTTTATAATAAGATTTCTGTTATTTATATCAGATTACCATTAACATATCCTTTACTTAATTCAAATTTTTTCGAAAATGGTAAGAATAATTTAGTAATTAATATGATAAATCAATATTGATTGATTACCATAAATTTATCTTTTAATTAATTCGACAATTAATAAGATAATTAAATGCATATTGATTTTATTTTCAAAAATTATTTTAACAATTTTCCTAAAATACCCTTATTAAAATTGCAAAAACTAATGTCACTTAATGTAAATATTTCAATGTTTTAAGGGTAAATCTAAAAAATGGTTTCGTTTTATTATATAGAAGATTGGATTAAGCTTTGTATTTATATCTATATCTTTTATGTTGTTGTAATTCGAACCGGTTATCTAATATAATACCCAGATTTGATCTGGTTTGACAAAAAAAATAAAATAAAGGAGTTCTGTTGCTTCTTCAAGTTTTGATCTTGTAAAAGATCAACTCTGTGAGACATTCTAACCAAACTGATTGATATATACCGATCTCAATTAGACCGGTTCATTAAACTTAATCTTTGAACCGGGTACAGCAGATTGAACCAAGATATCTGACCACACTCCAATAATCTCCACCTTGGTATGATCTTTCTTCTTGATCATGCTTCAAGCTTTCAATTAATATAAGCTTTTGAGTGAGCTTCTTGTTTGAAGTTGGATCACATATCAAAACCGTGATTTAAGTTAAGAAATCGTAATCAAAACCGCCACTTAGAACCTTTTGACTCGGCTAAAAAACCTGCAAATCTAATCTTTATATATAACCTGCATAAGTTCTGCTTATACACACAAATTAAACACGTTGGTACGCTTAAACCCCATAAACTCACGTAAAAACATCGATGCATTAGGCATTATATTAGACAGCCTCGATATATGTGTGAACTCACAAATCCCCCAACTACTAACACCTCCATTATGTCTTCTAGAGCTGTAATTTAGCTACAACACAATCTTGTATTACGCTCAACTCCCATTGACCCCCTCTTGATTCCTTCACAGCTTTCGAAACCTAAGATACACTCACTAGTGGGCCTGAGCTAAAACACATAAAGCATGTGCTTTAGGTGCCAAAATATATGAACATTTTTAGGGGCATCATTTTGAAGTTTTATTGTAGGATAGTGATAACATATTGCTGTTTTACTTTGAGTAAATTGGTTTGAATCCCCAAAATCTTGTTTTATTTTATAGAATTTTTTTTTTTTTTTTTTAGGTGTAAAATAAGTTTGGGCCACCCCTGGATACACTTGTTAAAAAACAAACCATTAACAAGTATAGTAAACCATTAAACATGTTAATGCATCAGAAACTTCATAAAGCTAAAATATAACTCCATCAATTACACAGTTCCCTCCATGATCTCTGTCAAAACCATGAGTCCCATCTATTAGAGTGATTGAACCTCTCTCGTCCTACAGTGTGACTCTCTTTGCTAGCCTTAAGATTTAACTCATGTGCACTGAGATAAGAACATGAACTTATACTGGAATCAAAATGCGAAATCTTGAATCATTGTTTCATTTTCTGAAACACACCTGATTCCAAACCCTGCAAAACAAATTCTCATGATACTTTAAAACAATATCAATTCAACTAAGTCTAGTGACTTTATAAGATTCTTCTCATTTTCTTCCAAATCTTCTAAAAATGGTACAGACTTAAATGATCAAACAATCAGAACTTTAGAACTAATTTGCAATATATTTAAAAGAAAGTAATAGCCAATATATATATATATATATATATATTGAGCACATACAAAGAAAGATGATTTAATATATGAAAATGGTATTGAGAAGCATAAACATTTTTTTTTTTTTTTTGGCAAAAGAGAAGCATAAACATTTTAAATAAGTATTATGTTATGCAAAAAGTTAAGCTTACGAAAGTACTTAAGTGATATATTGTATCTACACGGATGGATTAATGAGAGAGCGTATATAATGCATTAAGCAGATCACAGTTGAATTTTCTCACGGAATCTAAAAACGTAGCACATATTAATACATAGACAATTTTTCGTTTATCATCGAACAATATGAATAGTATATATCTAAATATAAAAACAGGATGAGCATAAATACTTGATTTGATTATCTGTTTGTGGGTGATAAGTTGTACTATGCTACAATGATGTATCTGAAAGCATAAAACAGTCTGTCCAGAATTTACTCATGAAAATTTTGTCACGGTCAAAAACAATTGACTTAGGAAAACCATGAAACTTAACGATATCCCGGCTGAAATTATTAGCCAATCTATGAAAAATAAGTGATATGTTTTTAGTGAAAAAAAAATAAAAGTGATATGTTTTTGGTGGATGCGAATGCTATGATTTTTACAATAATCACTGATTGAAATGGTTGTTTCTAGAAGTTTAAATCTTAAATTTTATTGTTCTAGTATTACTTCTACTAATATACCTCTTTCTAATATAACTTATATATTAAAGCGGGAAACACTTTCAATTTGGCTGTGTTATAAAATTTAAGATAAAAATTAACCTATGATTCATAAGAATCCTTAAAAATAGGTTTAGTTAAAGTTTGTTTTGTTATAAACTTTTATACAAAAATTCAAAACTAATTTATCAAACACAATCAAAATTAATAAAAATAGGAAAAACTAAAATAGAACACTAAATAGATTGAAAACATTACAACAGAAAAATATTGGTATTTTAAGATGGACATGTTTTCTTTTTTTTTACCATCAAAGCAAACTTTATTTTAATAAGAAGAGTTTAACGCACAAGATAGAAATAAACGAGAAACAGAGTCGTGGCTATACGTTATAGAGCCATAAAGGCTTCTCAACAACAAGACTAAGCAAATTATTGAGATCACTTATAATGGATGAACGAAGCCATGGAGGGGAACCTGTAGCCAAATAAGAGTGCCAACGTCCATCAGCAGTCACACTAGCAACTATCTTCTTTGCTGTTTTGTTAGCTGAAGGAGGCACAAAAGAAACCTTGCAACATCAGAAACATTATAGGAGATGGGATATCCGATGAGCATAAGAGCGATATCAAATCTGACCTGAGGGAGAGTTTATGCTTTCTGCAATAGCTGAGGTTTCTGTTTCAATCTCCACCTGATCAATTTTGAGTACAAGGAGATCCTCCAGAGTCCATAGTAGACATTCAAAATCCACTGTTATACGATCATAACATGGGCGTTTACCATCACAAGCGTGGTATATAGTGTCTTCGTTGTGATCCCGTATTAACCACGCAACTCCGATCCAATTGGATGAATTCACCCACGACGAAGCAAAGTTACATTTTAGAAAACCATGTCGTGGTCTAATCCATGTAGCTCTTGACACAACTGAGGTTGTTCTTACAGTATGATTTCGTGACATGTTCGTAGCCAAGCTCCACTCCTCAGCTTCTCCTATCGCTGACGCAATAAGAATGTCAACATTGGACGTTTTACCTGTAAAGATTGTCTTATTCCGTTGTTTCCAAACTTCCCAAATCAACCATGGAAAGGCCATTCGTAAAGAAAAGTCATAGCACCCTGATTGGACTTGTTCTATGAATTGAGCAAGGTAGTTTGGAATTGATTTCTCCACACCATGAGGAAATGGCGGATATTTGATCTTTCTCCAAACAGCAGCAGCTGTGTCACATTCAAAGAGAACGTGTATGATCGTTTCATCTGCCTTTTTACATATAGGACATACATGGCTTGTAGTAATACCATGCCTTTGTAGTCGATCTGCAACCACTATGGCCCCTGATGCCACACGCCATAGAAAGTTCTTAATTTTTAGAACTGTCTTTAACTTCTAGACTTTCCTTTTGATTTTGTTTGCGATGCGAACAGGTGTTTACTTATGAGATTAGTTCAATTTCAAAATACTGCTCCTATTATCAGTCTCAGTTGCAGTTGAGGCTTCGTAGAAGGGCCGGATATACCTCTCCAGCAGGAGATTTCTTCCCGAGTCACTCTTCTTCCAGCTTAAGGGGCAGCCAGTAAAAACATGGCTGGGATCAGTCGCTATCTCAGTAGCTTTGAGTTGGCAGAGCAGTAAGCTTCCACTTTTAACATTGTATTTCCCATCTCTAGTGAAAGGCCAAAACCAGTTATCTTGTAATGCACTACAAGGAGGAAAGGCCACAATACTTGAAATCTCATCAGGGGGAAAACTGCCTTAAGCTTCGTCATGTCCCAAGAATCGTGTGGAGCTATTAATTCCGAGACCTTCATTTCACTATTGGATATGGGTAAGAGATTAACAGGTCTATGGGGAAGCTTATCTAAGACCCACTTATCATACCACACATTAGTGTTTTGGCTGTTGCCTATAGATCTCATTACTCCTTTCTCAAGTAGAGATCGACCAAACAAAATGCTCCTCTATGCATATGAAGGTCGAGAGCCAGCTCTAGCCTCAAGCAATTCTTTATGGGGGTAGTACCTCGCCTTATACACACGGGAGAGGAGGGAGGATTTATCGTATAGGATTCTCCAAGCTTGTTTGCTAGAAGAGCCATATTAAAATCTTCCAACTCTCGAAAGCCAAGACCTCCATCCTTCTTGGACTTACACAAGTTATGCCAAGCTATCCAATGTATTTTGTTCTTATCTTTGGAAGTATTCCACCAAAAACTTGATAAGGCGCTTGTTAATTTCTGACATTGATGATTGGTTAGCTTGAAGCAAGACATTGTATACACCGGTAATGCTAGTCCAACCGATTTTATCAATACTTCTTTGCCACTTAAGAATAAGGTTTTAGTGTGCCAGCTGCCAATTCTCGACTTTAATCTATATGTGATAAAGGATAAGAGTTCTCTTTTGGATCCACTTAGACATTCTGGAAGGCCGAGGTATTTTCCAGCACCTCCCTTCATCGTGATCCCCATAAATAAACCCCAAATTCTTCTCATGATTGGATCAATCTTGTCACCAAAAGTAATGGCAGACTTTTGGAAATTTATAACTTGATCCGAAGCTACCCCATACAGCCGTAAACAACGTAAAAGCTCCTGACCTTCTTTAAAAGTAGCTCGGCACATGAAAAGACAATCGTCCGCAAAAAGTAGGTGATGTACCGAAGGACTATTTTTTGTATGTGTAATCTCGGATAAGGCTCCATTCATCTCAGACCATTTCATCAGATGGACCAAAGCCTCGACACATAATATAAATATAAAAGGGGATAAAAGATCCCCTTGTCTAATCCCTCTTTCCGGCTTGATAAAACCATACGGTTTCCCATTCAATAAAACATAATATGTAATTGTCTTCACACATTCCATTATCCACTTTATCCATTTGATATCAAATCCAAGCTTAGAGAACAAGACTTCAAGAAATTGCCATTCTACACGATCATATGCCTTGGACATGTCGATTTTGACCGCAATGAAGCTTTTGGAGCAGCGAGGGTTAGTTTTCAAACTGTGGATCATCTCATGTGCAACCAAGATGTTGTCGGAGATAAGTCTACCCAAAACAAAAGCACCATGTGTCTCTGAAACGATCTCCGGTATCCAAGGCTTCAATCTTTGACTCATGATTCGAGATATAGTTTTATAGCATACCGAACATAGACTTATTGGTCGCAAGTCACTCATCTTTGTCGGATTAGAAATCTTTGGGATTAGGAAAATTTGTGTAAAATTCCAATCTTGCGGCAATGAACCCGAGGCAAAAAAGGTCTTGATCTCTTCAATAACTTTATTTCCAACAACATCCCAATGAGCTTGGAAGAAGGATCATGTCATCCCATCATCACTAGGCGGCTTATCTCCTTTGATACCAAAAGCCACTCGTTTAATTTCATCGTCTGTGACTGTTTTAACCAGCTCCGCATTCATTGCCGGAGTCACACATGGGGACATGTCACAGAGGAGTTCATCAATATCAAGAGGGTTCGACGAGCGGAACATATCAGTGAAATATTCAACAGCAATGCTACCCTTCGAGCCTTCGGAAAACTGTTCAATACCTTATGAATTAATGACCACTGGGATTGAATTTTGGCATCGTCTTCCTTTAACACTTATGTGGAAAATTTTTGAATTGCAATCGCCTTTTGCAAGCCAAGCTTCTCGAATTTTTTGTCTCCAGAACAACTCTTCTTCTCTATAAGCTTGAGCCAAAAGATGTTTTGTTTCACGGATAATATTCATATCTGGAGATAACTTGCTTGCTTCAGTATCAAGCTTCTCTTTAAGCTTTGAGATATTTGTTTTTGAATTACAGTCATTAGATTTCTTCCACCGAGATATAACCTTTTGATAGTCAGCAATGTTTGCCAAAAGATTTCTATGATGAGAGGTATTCGGGTGCAACCAAACCTCCACCAACTTCTCTTTGAACCAGGTTTGTTAGCCATCGCTTGTCATACATAAAGCGACCATACTTTTGGGAGGGATCCGAAGCAAATATGAGAAGAAGGGGGCGATGATTTGATCCTATACGTTCGAGAAAATCGCCTCGTGACAGGGGAAATTCGTGATGCCATTCCGTGTTTCCCAAAGCCCGGTCCAGACAACATTGAGTATAAATCTCATGTCTTTTTCCTGCCCATGAGAATTTATTTCCTAAACTAGTCACTTCCTTCAAACAGTAGCTACTCACGAAATTCCGAAAATCATAGAAGGAGGAATCCGGTCTAGGAAGGCCACCTAACTTCTCATCATTATTCAGCAATTCGTTTAGGTCCCCAATCACTAGTCATGCTTCACTCCTCCAACATCCAATATTAATCAGAGTGTCACAAACCTCTTGTCGTCGGTGTCGGACGGGATCACCGTAAACAAAGGATATGAAAAAATAGTGTTTTCCGACTGTGATTTTAGCATCAATCACACGCTTGTCTGCTTGTAAAATATCCACCTTGTATGATTTTTTTCAAAACAAAGATAATCCACCATTTAGATCTTCCGATTCTACAATAGAAGCATAATTATAACCGAGCGATTTTTGTAAATACAATATACTGTAGCTTTTAGTTTCCAGGAGGAATACAAAATCAGGAAAAAATGTACATCTTAATTCCCTAAGATAGTGGACATGTTAAAGGAAGTAATAGGTGCTATTCAAAATATTAGGGTTATCGTGTACAGTATTAAATCTCTAATGGTATATACCAAATTTATTTCAAAACATACTTTGTGGTATCGAATATAATAGATATCATATAATATGCCTACTAATTTATCTGTAGTTAATAGTTTAGGAACATTTGATTATTAGATATATTTAAAATTTAAAAATTTGGCAAGAATATTATATAGTAGAATATATAAGTGATCTAAATCCGATTTTAATGTAACACAATCAAATATAATTTATGGTATAATAGGATATTATTTTATATTATTAACTTTTTTAAAAAAATATTCAGTAATATATGTTCAAGCAAATTGTTAAAGAATCCTCCACAGAATTTATATCAAACGAACATTTTTATTTCAAACTAAATGTTTAATAACTGATTAGTTTGAGTTCGGGTATTTTATATAAAAGTTGAAAATTAAAAGATAAATTCTAAAAAACTAAAATTTGGTTCTTGATTTCGCTTCTGATCGGGTTTGAGTTTGATTTTTCGGGTACATAAATTTAGAATTCATTTGAGTATTTTGTCAAGTTTAATTTCTCTAATGCGGATTAATTTTGTTTCGGCTTTCAAGCATCTAAAACAACATTTCAAAAATAATATTCCTAATTATCAACACGGATCTAACAAGCTAAATGATAACGATTTAGAAAAATAATCAAAATAATCAAATCTCGCGTTATAATACGGGTATAATCCTAGTGCGAAAATAAGGTGTAGATGAAGATATAGTTAGTGCACGCATGAACTTAAATAATATTGATTCAAATGTCTTATTTCATTTTCTGTACGTATCAAATTGAAGAGTTTATAAGGTAATGTTAGTAGTGAGTTCATCCACTTCTTCTGCATTTCTATTCTAATACGATTTTAAATTTTTTTAAAAAATTTGATTTTGAAATCCAATTTGCTTATATTATCTTTTGAACTTTAATTTGTATAATTTTAAAATCAAATAATTTTATATAGATTATGAAATTTTACAAAGATTTTAAATATTACAAAAATTAATAAATTATATAGATTTCTACTTTGAAATTAAAAATTAATTAAAAAGGGTTAACTAAGTTATTACTTATTAGGTTTATTATATCACTTAAAAAGAAGGAAAATTTGATTCATTTAACAAAAAAAATATTAGGATTTTATATGTATTAAAGTTTCATACGTATTTAGAAAAATAATGTGACACTTATCCTTTTAAAGTTACATACTTGATGAAAATAAGATGTATGCAACACTGCAATTTGTAAATTAATGGCAAATACAAATACGTATGATCTTTAGGTCAAACAATATATATTTTTGATGAAATGTGAAAATTATTATTCATCAAAAAAGAGGATATACATCATGAGGAAATAGGCAACAAGGACCTAAATCCAAAGAATAAAACAAATCAAAATCAAAATTAATGAAGTTCAAACTATCTTCTCAATAGACCTTCTAACCTATAAGGAACAAGATATCTAAGAGAAGAGATATGATTCCTAATTGCTTTATCAATTAAACGAGAAGTATAGGTAATATCTCGTTTGAGCTGCTGATGGCTACGTGTGTTACGTTCTTTCCAAAGAAAATAAATCGTTGTTTGAAATAGCATTCGTATCAGCACAGTGTCCAAAGAGTTGTGAGGGCTGGAAACCAAATGATGCACAGTATTAGTCCAGTCTGGGTCGATGGAAGAGCCAAAGAGGTTGTGACCAAGACTAGTCCAGACCGTAAAAGTGTAAGGACAAGCAAAAAAGATATGGTCCCTAGACTCATCCTTTTCTCCACATAAGACACAAGGTTGCTTTCTACCCCAAGAACGCATACGAATGCCAGTTGAAATTCTGTCTTTCATTGCTAACCAAACCACAAATGAGTACCGAGGGACAGTTTGGCGGAACCAAACAAGTTTAGACCAAGTAACTCTAAGATGAGAGGCACAAATTTGATTCCAAGTAGAACTAGCTTAGAAGTAAGGCTTGAAACTATTTGTAGCATGCTTTCAAAGAAAGATATCGCTACCCATATCATTTGAAGGCATAGGAAGACTGTGGATATGCAGCCACAAAGGACCAAATAGACGGTCACTAAAGACATTACACAACCAACCATGAGAAGAAACAACATCTGCAACTTTAGCACTATGAGAAAGACCCCAATAACGAGTGCCAATATCACCAAGAACAGATATAAGTTGGCCATGAAAGCACCAATCATCAAACCAAAATAAAGAATCATTAATTTCCAGACATAAGTTGGACTTTGATGAATGAAAAAATCTGAGGACGGAGTTTGAGAAGCTTCTACCATCAGTGAAAATCAAGATGTCATCCACAAAGCTCAAGTGAGTGAGACAAACTTCTTTACAGTAAGGGTGATAGCCAAAACGACTAGAGGTTGCAGCCATATTAAGCATTTTGGAAAGCACGTTGTTAATGATGACATAAAGATAGGGTGAAAGAGAGCAACCCTGATGCCTCTAGGTCAAACTATATTAGTTCCTTGTAAAATAACTATTTGCCGTTTGATCATTATTTTATAACTAAATCATGGTTATTTTACTATAGAGAATTTTAACTGAAATAAATATATCCAGACAGATTTGAAATGAATTCGTCCGTCTGAATTCTCGTATAATTTTTTATTATGATAAATTTGCTGTTAGACAGGTCTCATAATCTAGTACTTTTTTAATATTATCATTTTCACCTTGTGAAACCATTATAATTTGCATGTACGTTTTACCGCGCTAAATTATCATCAGACGAATTACTTACGTCAAAATTAATGGTGCGAGATGCTTGACTCTTTATTTCTGTAGTTCAAAAAAATAAAACTGATTTTTATTCTTGTTGGCCGGCCGGATGGATATGATATATTGGGCGGTGTGGATTATAGTTCGCAGACTTAACGATCATATTTAGAAATATTATTGTTGTTTTTTCCTCTCTTTTTTGTCGACTTACCTACTTTGGGTTTTATAGACAAAGGATTGACTCTTTGTCGCTAATTTGTTTAACTAGATGAAATTTCTTATAGGTCTAAATATGAGATTCGGTGTAAATTAAATTACCATCAGACATTATTTTAATATAGTGGATTTGAGACATAAAATGTATTGATGTAAATATATAATGGATTAGTAGATAGCAATGAAAAAGACGTCGGCTCTTTGAGGTCTTGAGGAGACTGGTAAGAAAAAGAAAAATAATTTCGTGGTTCATATAATAAAGAAAAAAAAACAAAAAAATTGGTGGTTCATATAAATTATCTGTGAAACTGATTTCACTTTTATAAAAAAACAACAAAATTAATTTGATTTTTTTTGTTCAACACAATATACACATCTGAACTTAGTTAAAGATTCAATGAAAATATTAACAAAAAACCATATTGTGTCTATGGTCAAGTGGTTAAATCTATTTCTACTATTTTTTCTTTATGGAAATTAAATTTTCATGTGATATCATCAAGAACTTTAAAAAGAATTTAGATTATGAATCAGATATTATCAATTTAATTATGACAACTAATAAAAAATTCAATTTATTGCACTGGGACATAATATTATTACACCGACCACAACCCCACAATTCATATTCTTGAGAAAAAAGGTAGCGAATATGGCCAAGCTCATCAAACCTAATCATTTTCAAAACAAGTGATTAAAAATTCTTTAGGTAAAGATGATGATGGCCTTGTTAAATTTTGATCACTTTTATAATATTAAATAAAAGAAACACACAAAAACTTTCAATGCGAATTCAAGATTAATTTAACAAACAAATCCTATAGTAGAAAATATACTACAAAAAACGAAACTAATACTATTATGGTCCATATGAAACATTTTCACATTTTTGTTTCCATTTTCTGATAAATTTTTAAAATTATAAATTTTGGCTCGATTTAAAGAGATTTGATGGTTCGAATTAGGTTACGTTCAACGAAGTTACTATGTTATGGAGAAAATATGTGTAACATGGTGAAAGAGACTTTAAAATCCCTCATTAGAACATTCTCGATATACCATGCATGCCATTTGACGTGCATCATAAATGCTCATTAATACGATCCACCCAATAACAATAGATTCAACCTAACAATCCTCACCGATCTAGGTAATTCTAAAATCATACGCCTTTATACATCAAAAGAAAAAGTTTCACATGTTTATCGTTCACATGTCACCATTCCTTTGAAATAAGTGAAAGATTTAACTTTCGAAAAAAAAATGGTAAAAAGTTCGTGGTTTTGAATATTAAATCTATGAGGGGCTGTAAATTGTAAAAGAAAAAATTACCACACTAATAAAATGTGGTTTTGTGAACAGTTTCCTAATTAGACAACAATAAATGCTTTAAATTTTAAGTATTACTAACTTTCATTATACTGCAACTTTTATTTTATTTTTCTTCATTCACTACTGCGTTTTGATTATTATGATAAAATATCACTTTGTAGGAGAAGCTCACAGCCGAATAGTAAACCTAAACCACCCAAAAGGGACAGATTGCATCGTGGTGGTAGGACATATTTATAATTTTATTTTCCATAAGTGGAGGGCCGTCACACATACTTTTTGCTTAATAAATGATTGGTCTACGAAATAAAAATGCAAAAACAATATATATAAAACATAAGTGCGTATTATATGTGTAAAACTGTGAGGTGGTCTGAAATGTTAAAAGTTGGTGGTAAACAATTTTTTTTTATCAACAAAGCAAAATTGGTTCCATAAACAACATAATCTCTATTACTGTGTACAATAATTATAGTTTTTAAAAAGGTAGAAAAGAAAAACAAGAACATTTTGGTCAAATAGTAAAAGATGGATATGATATTTTAAAGAGTTCGCAGATTTGATTTTTACGTTATACAAAACTAAAATATAATTTTTTGATCATTTTTACACAGACATATATCAATATTTTTGACCCATTTGAATACATACAAATAAAGATCTATCCGTGAATTACAACACCTCCAACAAATATAATCTAGGCTTCTCCTATAAAGTTGATTTAGGAACTCCAGAGATAAAAATAAGAGAGATCATATTATAATTTTTGGCATACGTGGAGGATTATTAAGAAGAATTGAGATTAGGACAAAGCGCCGGATGATTTGGAATAGAGGTCACTAATCTTATATAATTCTAATTAACGATAATATAAACTATAGCTGTCCAACATAATATGGTTAGCATGTAATGTCACTATGAATATCATATTCTTAATCAAGCCTTGACTTATCTACACACACATCTTTATTTTCATGTACAAAGACCCACATTATTAGTATTTTTATAATATATTCTCTAATGTCAATTGCATCAATAAATTTTTAATCTATAGCTAAAATTTACAATATTATCTAACTATATAGGGAATATTCGATATAAAAACTTCAAAGTTGAAAGCAATTACGTTTTTTATAAAAACGCTTCGTATAAATTCTGTTACCAAATTATGCAAATTACAATTTTAGCAAATTATGTTGAAAGAATTACGTTTTTTACCAAATTATGCAAACTTCAAACTATAGGGAAGATCCCATATATTAAACACTTCTTCTTATACTAATTTTTATAGTAAACTAATATCTTCCTTAAAATATTCAAGTAGTAATTTAAACACTTCTGTTTACATTTTCAACTCCACTATTCAGATTGATTACCCTTTGATCTGATAGTTGAATCATTAAATACAACATATCCTACATATTAACTTCCACAAAACTCGTTATGAAATTTTTAGCAAAATATATTAGGAGAAAACTAGAAAAAACTTGTATTGTTCTCGCCGTTACCTCTCGATCATTCTCGAGAGAGAATCTAAAAAGGACAAAATTCTTATACATGTAGAAACATGACAAGTCATTATCGCCACGTAGACTGGTCGGTTCCGCTTCGCTGGAATCACAGCGATGTACTTGTTTAGCTTGTTCCCATTATTATTTAAATTTCCACCCGCTCCAATCAAATTAATTATAACAAAATTAATTACTTATTTCTAATTTCTAATTAATTTCTCAACCGGTAACCAGTCACCACCATCGCGCCACCTCAGATATAAGTAAGAGCATATAGAAGAACAGAGAAAATCATCATCCACCTCACTTTCTCAACATCTCTAAACGATTAAAACTCAGCCGTCCGATCTTTTTCTCCGATCATGCCGATCAGAAACATCGCCGTTGGTGCTCCTGATGAAGCCACTCGTCCCGACGCTTTAAAGGCGGCGTTGGCTGAGTTCATTTCAACTTTGATCTTTGTCGTTGCCGGTTCTGGCTCTGGCATGGCTTTCAACAAGCTCACTGAAAACGGAGCCACCACTCCTTCCGGTCTTGTAGCTGCTGCACTTGCACACGCTTTTGGTCTTTTCGTAGCCGTCTCCGTAGGTGCCAACATCTCCGGTGGACACGTTAACCCTGCCGTCACTTTTGGTGCTTTCATCGGTGGTAACATCACTCTCCTCCGTGGTATCCTCTACTGGATTGCTCAACTTCTCGGCTCCGTCGTCGCTTGTCTCATCCTCAAATTCGCCACCGGTGGCTTGGTATGTCAAATTTACCCTTTTACCTTTACTGTTTTACCCTAACTTCTTCCTCAAGTAACTGCTCTGTCTCTAATATACAGTTTCTAGGTTTCTGTTACTTGTTGTATAAGATTCTTGACCTAACTGTAACTGATTATATTTTTCAGGCTGTACCGGCTTTTGGCCTCTCAGCCGGAGTAGGAGTAATGAACGCTTTCGTTTTCGAGATCGTGATGACATTCGGACTGGTTTACACTGTCTACGCCACAGCCATCGACCCCAAAAACGGTAGTCTCGGAACAATTGCTCCAATCGCAATTGGTTTCATTGTTGGAGCCAACATCTTAGCTGGAGGAGCTTTCTCTGGAGCCTCCATGAACCCTGCCGTTGCTTTTGGACCAGCTGTTGTGAGCTGGACATGGACCAACCACTGGGTCTACTGGGCTGGACCTCTCGTTGGTGGTGGAATCGCTGGACTCATCTACGAGATCTTCTTCATCAACACCACCCATGAACAACTTCCAACCACTGATTACTGAATCAATCTCTCTTTTTCTCTCATGTGTAATTTCATTTGTCGTTGAATTTGAATGTCTTCTCTGTTCTTTTTCGTTTGTGTAATTTGGCATCATCATGGGATTTAAGACCGTTGGATCTTTTAGATGAATCCTTTTCTGTTGATTTCAAGAGTGGTAAATTCTCTGATGACTTTGTTAAAATTATAGCAACTATGTATTATGTGAATTATATATCTATTGTCTATGTTTACTATTCAACTCCAACATTTTATCCCAAAAAAAAAAAAAAACTTTGACATCAGTTTTATTGGACATTAACTTGAATACAAAGATTATGTTGATGGAGTAGTTGTATACATATATATATATATATATATATATATATATTTTATATATTAGATAGCAATTTTGATTATGACAGAATTTTAAGAATCGAGAAACTATATAATTTTTGTTTTATTCCCGGTTAGATAGCAGACTCATAAATTATAGTCTATACTTTCAATTAATAATATTTAAAACCCGTATATAATTGTTTTGGTGTTACGGGTAAAATACTCCAATAAACGTTGTCACAAGTTTTTTTAATACAGTATCAACGTACGAGTAATTTCGTATATTGTGTAAAAATTTGACTAGCGATTGTTGGCGTTTTGCAGAATAGAGAGTGAAATGAAATTGTAGGGTCAGTCAGTGAGAATAGCAACCAACACTCAATACTGATTACTATGCTTTTTGTGTCGCTGCGTATCTGCATTTTGTAGAGGGTGTGAATTAACGAAATAAGAGTCAATGTGAAGATTTCAATGTCTTCTTCTTTTTCATCAAATATTATTATTTTGTAAAACAAGATCTCAATAATACCCGACATTACAATGTTATGGTCAACAAGTTCCTGAAAAGACCAAAACTTTTATCCATATTCCTATGTTTAAAAAAGACATGAGAAACTAAATATTCATGGACACCAAACTACCTCTTGTCTACCGCATAAGCATCTAATTAGGATCAAGTCATTTCTTGAGAGGCTATTTATTTTTATTATTATAGTACAATGCAATATCATTTATTACAAAACAATGGAAACACATATTTCAAAGTCGTTTTTTGACAACAACTAAATCGACAAAAACTGATGAATAATTTAAACTCACATCTAAACTTAAATAATATCAAGTAAATATATAGGACTCCTTAAAATATAATTTTGGTAGAAAAGACAATAGACGCAAACTTACCACCAGAAATATCCCAAGTTTTAAACAATATATATATATATATATATTAATAATTACCTAGTTGACAATATGATATAATCGAAAAGTTGTATGTGAGAGTTATACAGAAATATTCATCTAACTGATCAAAACTTTTATATAGTTGTTGAGGTTATGAGGATAATATAGTTAATGATTAGCATTATAGTTTGAGGCCTTTCTACTACAATTGGTTTACAAAGGGATTTTATATTATAGATTGTGTCTTGTCTAATTGCTTATTAAAAAAGTTTTAAAATCTTTCATAAATCAAACATGGTCTACATTTGAAACAGTGATTCAATTCTAAATTGATAGGGTAATGTTTTTGTTTCGTTCTGATATTCCGGCCAAATGAGTGATATGGGCCTTTAAGTAGTCTTCATAATTAACATGCTACGTTCCAAAATTACAATTTTTTTTGGCTTGGCATTTATTATTCGAAATCTTTGAGAAAATATCACTTCAAAACGTCTAGCGTGAATTTATAAGAAAAAAGAGGTGTTGAACCAGACCTTTCTGCCACCGAAACCCTAAAAGAAGAAGCAAAGCATCTACCGCCGATCTACCTCCCCGGCGGCTTGCCGGTCTCACCACCGCCGGGGAAGGCTCCCTCTCATTTTTAATTTCTTGTGTGGAGTCCCTTGCCAGTGTCTCTCTCCGACGCGCTGGTCAAAGCGCCATCAACTCTTGCTTTCCCGTCTCTTCGCCGTCGTGGCCGACATAGGCGATAGGGGCTGTTTTCATTATGATCTCCTCTTCTTGTTTCATCAGAGGACATGACTCGAGGAGTTGATTTAAGATCTGAAACACCTGTCGGAGATTCTTAGATCTGGTTTACCGGATTTAAGATCCCTTCGTCTTCTGCATCGTCGATTGAGGACGTCGTGCGTTTGCTCTAGGAGTGTGGTGAAGTCCGCCGCCGCCTTTGCTTGTGTCCTTCCTCATCGGCGTTTTGAGGGATCACTACAAAAAATTAGGTGTCTTACATCATTTATTTTAATTGTTTGCATCAGTTTTTAATTGACACAACCACTATTTACATCATTTACAAAAATGACTCTGAAAGTGGTGATACAAATAGTTAGTGTCAATTTAAACAACTGATGCAACTATTTTCATCGTTTACTAATAAATGATACTAGCTTGTATCACATATAAAAATGATGCTAAATTTTGTACCAATTACTATAAATGATAAAAACAATTGTGTCAATTACTATAAATGATGAAAACAATTGTGTCAATTACTATAAATGATGTTAATTGTACTTTAGATATTTTATCGATATTTTATGATCAAATATCTTTTGTAAATCATTTATCTGATTAAATTTAAAATACTGAGAATTATTATTTTATTATAAAGAGTATAATTTTAATCAAAAAAATATTTTTAAATTTAGAATTATTAATTTTGAAATTTATAAAAAAAAATCTAGAAACGTTAAAATTGAAAATTAAAATTACAACATAATAACTTAACCCAAAATAATACAATTTAATTAGAACATAATATTTTAACCCAAACACTACAATTTAGTCATCATTAGATTGGTTGAAACAAATTATGTAGTTGTTGAAAGAATATATCTTGAAATACTAAAGCCTTTTCTCCATCTTTTCTATCTTAAAATTCATAGTCTACAATTCTTTTTTGATGACCCTCCAAATATAGGAAAAAATACTGTTTGTTTGGTGGTTTCAATTTCCTGAAGAAAAAAAAAACTATTAATTTAAAGATGTATATATTTGTTTAAATTAAACTAAATTTTTACATATAGAGTTGAATTCTGTGGAAAGAAACCTACAGCTTACAAAGAAATTGACTAATTAAACATATCCTAAACCTAGAAACAATAAACAGGAAAAAACGAAAAGAAAAAAGAAATATATACCTCGTTGATGCCAAAGAGAGAAGGAGAGAGCAGTGGAAGGAATCAAAGAAAACTAAAGAAGAGAATATATTATTCAATTAGGTTAATAAGTTTATTTATAGATTTTTCTTAAGATAATAATACTCTATGGTTTGAATTGATGCTGTTTTATTGCTTCTTCTTGTTAAATCTTTGATAAACATGTATAGATTCGATTTATATTTTTATATTAGATTTAATATTATCTCCTTGTATTTTGATAAAACGTTTTATCATTAACATTATCTCCTTGTATCATTATCTTGTGGTTATGATTTATTGTTTACAAATTAGATGTATATTCTTGACTAAAAAATTATTTATGGTGTAATTTATATTTTATATAAGGTTAAAAAGTTTACTTTTTGATTATTTAGAATTATAAAAAACCAGAAAAAAAAAAGAATTATAATAAAAGTATGATTAATCCTAACATGTGTGCTTTGTAGGTAGAATTAGAATTATTTCA